>ML682063.1:1009867-1056541 GCA_007922195.1 Podocnemis expansa | reverse complement strand
GTAAGGTCCCTCCTGCTCCTCTCTGCTAACAGACCTGGAGGGGGGCAGCAGGGGACCCACACAGCAGTATACAGCACACGACTCTTTCCTGAGGCTGGGTAACTGATTTCACCGTGTTTCCAGCCTGACCAGGAGCACTGGAGTCTCCCCTCTGCTCCCAAGAAACAAGCCAGCTCTTTCTGCGAGCCAAGAGCTGGCTACTGACACTCCCTAGATGGAGATGTAGCTGCTGCCCTGAGTGTGTGTGATATTTATATTCAGCATCTCTGATTTCTTTCAGCTAGAGATAAAGAAACCATCACCTGTGGGAATATTTGAAATCTGAACAGAGTTCCAGCTCCATAGTTTGTCCATGGCCTGTACAGTTATTCATTAAAGAATCAAAATCTAAACAGTTGCTGATAATGAAAGAAAACAGCCACATACACTAGATCAGCAGCCGGCAACCCAAAAGATAGGAGGAACCATTTTTAAACATTTTGTCAATAACCAAGTGTTTTGAGAGGCACAATGGGTGTAGCCTCCTCGTGGGGAGCTCAGCCGGGGTCTGCCACAGGGTCCCCTGGTGCAGGCAGGCAGCCCAGTACCAGGTGCAACCCCCCAAATAGTCCCCAGGTGATAGGAGGGGGGGCCCTGGAGCCTGGCATGGACCATCCACAGGGTCCCCTGCTGACAGGAAAGAGTCCAGAGCCACAAAGGAGCAATGAAAGAGCCGCATGCAGCTCTGGAGCTGCAGGTTGCAAACTCCTGAGCTAGATGCAAACAGACTTCCACGCAACTTGAGTACCAGCTTTGCTGTCTTTATTAACCGAAGGCCACACTGTTGAAACTTCCAACCTAACACACAGAGACATCAAGTGGCTGAATCGTAAACTGCATGTATATGTATAATTACGTCCATTGTTTAAGGCGAGCTGAACAAAAGCCACAAGTCTGACTGCCAACAAAACCTGGTTTGTTTCAACCCCAAAATTTTCCTTTTGAGCCCCATCTTTGCTGCCAGGTAAAATTAGACTTGAAACAGTCAAGGCTGATATTCCACAGATTTGTTTTCTTCCCCTCCTTGGCTATTATGTTTCTCTGCAAGCACAGAGCAAATCTGTACATTAAATCTAAATACTTTTAGATTGAGAGGACAACAGAGAAAGAACAGATGGTAATTATGGACCCAAACACAAAATGTCCACCTGTCTCCGCAGGCATCTATGCCCTTTGGGATATAAAGATGCAGGGCACAGGACGCAAAAATATAACTGATATTGGACAACCTGCATGAACACACAGAATTTAGAACATCTGCCAAAAAACACCCATCCTCCAAAATGAAAGCAGCAATTGTTTGAAAATTAGGAGTGTTTGTAGATGTTGTTAGACGTGAGATATAATCTTATTATACAATGGCCATAGTTTAAGCCATTGCAGCCTTGGCCTTCTGCGTTCGCTTTCCCTTCCTTCTAACTAACTGCGTTTTTGTGTCCCAGTCCATAGCTGCACCCACACAGACAGTGTTGCTGGCTGCCTTTCCCTACAACTCTGTGGCCTCATTCAGTGAGTCTGTAGAACGATCCCAGTCAAGGAAGCCGAGGTAAAAATATCTCCTTCTGCCTCACCATATCTGTTCACCTTGAGCCCCATTTGCTCACCTTGTGACCTACACACACCTATTGGTCTGTAGCACAGATGCAGCGATGGAAAAGCAAGTTGAATTCTGTTCCATCACACGCCTCTACAGCAAGGGTGAGCCAGGCTGAAGGATGCTGTGGATCTACAGATCCTCAGTGATACTGATGCTGTTGTCCGGTAGCAGATGCTGAAGAGCCGGACTGGCGTTTTGGGTTCTCCATGTCTTTGCCAGCTGATCCACTGTAAATGACAGGACAGTCTCAGAAATGAGACTATAGCCAAAGCCAGAAACTGCTCCCATCAGCTCTGCTCGGGATTCAGAAGATTTTTTTTATCTGGACATATTTGGTTGCTTCGGCCAGGCTTTCAGTTCAGTCTCTGAACACCCCTGCGGGTATAACTCCCAGCATTCACTTCACACACAGGCCTGGAGAAATCTTCCAGCTCTAGGGGGAGGGAAAACCTAGGACTGTGCATGGCAACACCACCATCTAAGACAGGATGTGAAGGAAAATATTGGAGCCAACCGAAATCACAGGTGTGGAATTGAGGATGCCGGATTGAATGATCATGGATGAAAGTTGTCCAGGAAACTCCGCCAAACAGTGGCTACTGCACCAAGGACCATGGGAACATCATAGGAAAGCAATGCTCCCAAGACAAGGAAAGCATATACAGCTGTACTGTCAGCATCAGGTCCCTAAAGCAGCTCCACGTGGTCTCTTATCCACACACGGCTTTAGCTTAAGACTGCTTAGTTTACAAGAGCCATGGGGAAGCCCAGCTCAGGGGCCTCGGCTGCAGGCTGGAAACCTGGGCTCCAGAACTGTTCATTTCAAGCATCATTAAAGCAAAGTGGGTGGGGACCCAAATGGAAATGGCTCCTGTTTAGTGGGGAATAAAAACCACTTCTAAGCTTTTAAGAGCAAGCACCTTGCATTTGACACCCTTTACACAGCCACACACGCACGATCCCCCCTCCTCCCCCCACCCCGTTCCTTTCTTTTTTCTCCTTCTCCATTAGCCGCCCACATGTCATTTTTATTCTTTAAGACATGCAAATTGAATTTAGTGCTGGTGAAAGGTACCAGAATGACAGCTCTGTTTATCCCCAGAGCAGAAATAGCACATACGCATCCCCCTTGCCTGCTGGTACGCCTTGCCCCTGACCTGGACTGACTCCTCCTAGGGCTGGAAAGTTACTCTCCGTCCTCACACCAGTCCTTACTAAGACAGTCACTGATTGCTGCCACGTGTGGTTGCTGGCAGGAAGCTGTCTCTTCATTGCATGATGGACTTTGAGTGGAGGCTCTCAGGGACACCTATGCTGTAAGTACAACTGTTTTGTGGGAGATCCAAGGTCAGCAAACCGCACTGACTTGTGCCCACGCAGTTATTGTTCATTAACTGTGTGGCTGCAGCAAGGAAAAGGCATCAAACATGCTTGATGCACAGACACGTGGTAACGGGCACGGCAATCCTGGAGGACCGCTTGCCTGTTTTTCAAGTCCCACTCTTCAGCTCAAAGGTGAGGGGCAGCCAACTTCAAAGCACTCAGCCTCTAGAAAAAGCACTCCTGGCCTGTTGTGGGCTTGACACCAGTCATCCCCAGGAGAATATGGCAGAGCCATTTATCAGAAAGCTGATGCTGAGGCATTGTCAATTATTTCACCTTGCTACGGCATAGTAGGGGCTGGCCCGTTTAAAGTTACAACAGCTTATAAAGATCCTGAAAAACCTAGAGCACCTTGTCTTTACCAACTGCTGTCCACTGCTGAGAGCTTCAATAGTCGCCACACCTCATGGGGTTACAGAGACTCAGCTGAAAATGGACTGGATGTCATAGAAGCCAGAAATGCCAGTTTTTCCCAGCTCTCTTTATTTCTACAGACATTTACAAGGCAGAGAGAGAACCAGTGACGGCTAAAACATAGGCTGCTCCGACTCCTCAGAGCAGACTGTCGGGCTGTCACAGCAGAGCGGTTTTGATTCCAGGGACAACATTACCCCACCGTTCAGTCCCTTATCATTAAAGCTCTCCCGGCAGGAACCTGCATTCGACGCTAGGTGCTGGATCCCTGACCCAGTGTTGCCTTTGGTTGGTCTAATTATGGTGGGAGGCAAGCTGCAGGGCTGTAGGGGGACTCACTGTCTGCCATCCGGATGGCAGCTGAGGTACCACAGCGCCGTGCAAAGGCCCGGCTGCACCGCTTACTCGTTTGAGGAAGATAAAGTGCTAAACAGGGGCACATCTGTGCAAATTAAACTGGAAGATGCTGGCTGCAGGGTCGGCAGGGGGACCCCTGTGCTAACCTTTCCGAGGCAGGCACCTCCAACACACCTGCTGTCTCCTGTCCCCGCAGGGCTCATTAACGCCACAGCTGCTTCCGTAGGTTCATAGTTCTCAGCGAGAGGAAGGAGCTGTTGGATCACGTTAGACGAGGCCCTTTCCCTGCAGTTTGTACTACAACGGCACTTTCCTCTACCCTGCCAGATCTCAAAGCACCACGGGGACCTCGGTGAATTTATAACCCCACCACGTCCCTAGCAAGGGTGGGGAAACTGAGGGACAGGAAAGTGATGTGCTGAAGGTCACCAAGCAGGGCAGAGCTGAGACCAGGCTCCAGGTCTCCTGTGTTGTAAGGAGTCAAGTTTCGTTAGGGTTCGTATCTTAACAACCTGTTGGTTTCTTCACCATTACGGCTCCCCCCACAAAGGGATTTCAAAGCACTGTACTAGCTCAAACCTCTGAATCCTTCAGTGAGGGGAAGGCAGGATGAATAACTCCTCCCTTTTTGCCAATGGGGAAACTGAGGCACAGAGCAGTGCCATGACTTCCCAATGATGCAGAAAGCTAATGGCCAAGATGGGAATGGGATTAGGGAGACCTGACTTTCTAGCCCTCTGCTCTAACCACAGGACAATGCTGCGTTCCCTTCACACTAACAGCTTGTTCAACGAGCAAAGAAAGCTTGTGGTGAGGTTTGAGTGAAGCAGTCCCTCCATCATTTTTAGTGGTTGGTACTAAGTAATACAATTACTTGTGTTTGCTTTACGTTACCTCGAAAATTAATGGTCAGTTTTCTTGGCATTTACTTAGTCCAGTCAATCAATACCAACAGCAAGACCATATTTCCCTAGCACCTGACAACAAAATGATCTTCTAGCATGACATTCCCCCAGCCCAGGTGCTGATGCTCCAGGGCCCCCAACAGATGAGCTGAATCTCCCAACCCCCATGGGATCCAAGGATATTACTGGGATTTAGAGCCATGGCATTTTGATACCTTGAAAAGCCATCACTGGAGCTTGTGTGAAACATTTCCATTCCAGGCTGGATTGGTTTGATTTTTAAGCTAAAGCTGTTTGAATCTGACAAGGGGTTAAGAAGGTCCAAAGTAGCCCGTGGGGAAATGGATTAGTGGCAAAGCAATGTGGTCTTGAGCTAAAATGGGATGTGTTAAGTTTGCATATTACACGCCTATGTGCTGGATTACTCGGCTGTGCCACGTATCAAACAGGCTCACCACTGCATACATACATATGCAGAGAAACAGAAAAGAAGGGGCATGTGTCTGAGTCCAGACCCTGCCCTTGATCCCTGTTCCAGCAACGTGAGAGAAGCCGAGCCAAGTCAAACTCATTGGCTGTGGTGCATTTTGCCTGGAGGTTTATTCGAACCCAGATTGGCAAGGGATTGTGAGCAATGTACATGTACATAACAAATGGAGCTGCTGAAACCCTGGAAACTGCAACTGCTGAGCGATGCAGTCTCTAAATCGTCAATTATTCCACAGTCTACCCATTTGCCCTCCCACTGTGTACACACTGAGCTCGGCTCTAAGTTTTCTGACGTGCTAGGCATAAGAATATATGGGAGCGAGATACCAAGTTTCTGAGCCCCCCCCCCCCCCCCAACTCCCCATGCACACATTCTTCGCTGGAAACAGGCAGGTATCCAGTGATGCATGGCATCCTGGGCGGTGGAAGTGGTGCACCCAGAGCACAGAGATTTTTTGGAAGGGGACAAGAGCTTTGCCCAGCTGGCCAGAGGCATGGTGGGCTGCTCAAAGCCGACTGGGCTCAAAGCCGACCTGCTACCCCCGGGGGGGTTTTCAACCAGCAGTGAAAGGGGAGATCTGCCTACAGGTGGCGGATGCAGTCAGAGCCCATCTTCAAAGCCGTCTGCTTGGAGAGACCTCTCCTCTGTGTCTAAGGGGGGCAGATGGTTAGGAAGCAGATAGGGCATATCATAAAATCCAGAAGATGAGGGTTGGATAGTGGGTAGCGTCCTCAGAGGCCACGGCAGAGCCCAGAGGAGGAGATGATGCTGCAAGCTGCAAACACGGTGTGAATATGCCCTGCCCGTGTATGTCACACAGCCTGGACCCACACTGAGCTGTCACGCTCAAGGCCGAGGACTGAGCTAAAGTGCGGTGACAATATGGAGCATGGTGCACCAGAAGGACTGTACTGAGCCCTCGGCATGGCCTTGTGTGGGAGGTGCAGTCCTGGCTGTGCTATCGCCCTCTGCTGGATGGAATCGGCATTGCACATCTATGTGTCATAGGCCCTCTACAGTCAAAAAACAACAAGGAGTTGTGTGGCACTTTAAGACTAACAGATTTATTTTTTGCATGAGCTTTCGTGGGAGAAGATCCCACTTCCTCAGATGCTTCGAAGATGGGTGAACTTACAGAAACCTCTACAGTCAGCCTAGAGTTTCCTTTAGGTGAGGGAGGTTTGTTCTTGGTGCAGAATACCTGACACCTGTTGCTGTAAAGTCCTCAGGGATCCTCAGGATTCTGTGCCTCCATTTACCCATTTGAAAAATGGGGTTTATAATGCTCGGCTACCTCCCAGACAAGCTGTAATCAAGTCAGATTGAATCCTGTTTGAATCACAGCAGCCTAGAAGGCACCAGTCAAAATTGAGACCTTATTGTGCTAGGTGCTGTACATAGACATTGTAAGAGCTAACCAGACAAGGGTGGGAAAGGAAACTGAAGCACAGAGCAGGAAAAGACGTGCGTTGGGTCACGCAGCCGGCCAGCAGTAAGGCAAGGAATGCACTCCAGGACTATTGAGGCCAGTCCAGTGCTGTAACCACTACCCCGCACTTCCTCCTGCTCTCCACCAGGCAAGGAAGCCACATTTGACTGGCACGTTACTTGGGCCGTGATGGTTCATAAGGTGCTCAGAAGAAGGCATTGTAGAAAGCTGGTGCTGGAAAGATTTTTCCTTTCTGCTACCCACCACTGCTCCCAGCGGCCCATTGCCATTAATGAGAAAAGAAGGTAGAAAAAAGCCCCCCTGCCAATGTCAGCGCCTTCCCCCAGCCGCCTCAGCCTAGCTGGAAAGCAGAGAGCAGCTGGCACTTGAAACACACAGCAGCAGGCAGCAGCTACAGAGCGGCATCATACGGCCAGCCCCCCAAGAGCGGCCCTGCAGGCATGTTTCCTGGAAGACTGGGACACAGACAACTCTGGTGCTGAAAGGGATTTTGGAGCTTTGCCACATCCAAGGACTGAGCTGCTAAAACGGCCACCCCTGATGAGCCCCCTATGGCCGTGCTAGCTTGATGGCAGAATTCACCTGTGTGGCCTATGCCAAGAAATTAGTTCAGTATAAATATGTGGCCCAGGGATGCAAAAAATCCACACCCCCCCCCCCCCCCGAGAGACACGGTTACACCAACTTAATCTCCATTGTAGACAGTGGTGAACAGGTGATGGATCACCTGTGTGGTGGGAAATCCCCCTGCTCCTGGGTCACATCTTCACCATTAAGGGTGTCTGGAAGCATCTGGCTTAGAGACGAATCCCAAAGGAAGCAGCTGTGAGGGAAGCACTCGGACAACAGGGTGCCTGTCTACATAGCATGGTGGCAGGCACCAGCGTGAGGCCACGGGAAATGGATCGCGGGAATGCACCAGCCCAAAGCCCCAGAGCCAAGGCACCCCAAACACTTTTTCTTATTCAAATGGCACAGGGGGACTTTTCCTACTCTGCGAGTGTGGAACCCACAACGGAGGGGCAGATGTGCAGAGCTATGGGAGGGCCAGAGCCGGGGGCGCAACTGTGTCGGGGGGCACGACTGTGTCGGGAACCCACAAAACGAGGTTGTACATGTGGGGGGGGGTAACCCACATGAGGGGCTGTCGAGGGAGAGGTAATCCATACGAGGCACTGTGGGAGAGGGCTGCTGTGTGGGGAATCCACACAAGAAGTTGTACGTGTAGTGGGCAGGGGGTGTCAGTGTGTTTAACCCACACGCGGGGTGGTGTGCGCACAGCCGTGTATCGGTCATATGGCCACGCAGCAATGGCTGACACAGGTGATGGTGGGTATTTGGGATGCAGGCATCAATGACCCAGATCCCCCCAATCTCTGGGTCCCCCAAATGCTGTGTACCCCCAGAAGCCTTGACCTGCTCACCCCTAAGGAAGCCTTGCCTGTCCGTCCCCTCCATGCCGTCCCATCCCTTTCTCCTCCCATAAAAGCTGTGGCTGCACCCCCTCAGGACAGCCGTTCCTAGCTCCCAAGGGCCTGTCCTTGCCCCATGACTGCAGAGTGCCCCAACCACGCGTGGCACGCGCCAGTCTTTCCATCTGTGGGAATGTCTGTCTGTCCTTTCTTTCCAGAGCACTTGCAGAGCCAGGACTTGCACTGGCCAGAAGAGGAAAGGGCCAGCACCTGGAGGTGGCCTGGTAAAGCTGACGGGAGCACGTCACGGCTAAATGTGTGCGGCAGACCCGGTGGGCACCGACCTGCCTCTGGGCTCTGCAGAGCTGAGCGCCCGTCTCATCCCTCAGCCTCTCTCCTGGTGGCTGTGTCCCCACTTTGTGCTCACTCTCCTCCAGCCGGACGCTTGCCCCTTCCTCTCCCCATGTGTGATGCCGTACAACCTTGATCGTGGCACTGTTTTAAGCAGGGTGGCTGCAGCTGGCCACTGACCTGTGCCATCGACGGACAGGCAGCCCCAGGCTAGCTTTACCACCTCTGAAATAAAAAAAAAAAAACCTCACCCCCCACCACACACCCACAGCCTCTGATAGTGTCCAGAGAGAACCCCTCCACATGAGACTGATACCGTCGTTCGTCTCATGTGACTCAAACCCTCTCTCAGAGACATGCACATGTGGGGCACTTGCAGGTTGGTGGATTGATTGATTGATTGATTGATTGATTGATTGACAGGCAGCTGCTATGTTGTCGAGTTTCCCTCTCATCGCTTAAACGGCTGAAGTGAGACCCAGCATCGTCTTTAGCTGGGCACAGAACGTCGGACATCCCAGCGTATTGTGATAGTAACACAAGGCTTTCGACCCACATTAAAAACAGAAACCAAAAAATGGAAGATTAAATTATTTTCTGGCAACTGGCAGATCCATAAAAACCAGCCAGGTTGGTAATCCTTCTCAGACTGTCTCTGCCTTCACGTTGGAAGAGAAAAGACACACTGGGTGTGACTGCATAGGCCTGACATTCCCACAAGGGCCATTCTCCAGGCCCAGATCATCAAAAGTGTTTAGATGCCACTGAAGCCTTAAACCTGTAGGAGTGCTGAACTCCAGTAATGACAGCAATGGGTTTAGAAATGCAGCTCAATCAATTTAGTTTCACCAGGGCCAACCTAGACCAAATCATGCTCCAGCCGAGAGACATCTGTGGCACCCTCCAGCCTTCATTTGTTAAAAATTTGAATACCTTATTTTTTTATTGCAGTTGTAGCCCATTTCATCAAGATTTGGATGCACAACTTGCAGGCCTGATTTATCCTGGTACATAAGATGGGACAGTTGCATGCTAAGATCTGTAAATCTTTATTTATTCATGTCATAGATAAGCAAATAAAAAATGGTTTCCTCTAAGGTTATAGAAACTTTAATTTTATGACTAACTAAAACGAACTAACGCCAAGACCTACGAGTAGGTAATGGCCCTAGAACATTAACCCTTGTCCGCTCATTCAAAAGGATGCTTTTCCTTTAGCAAAGTAAAGGCCGGCATCAAAGATTCCTGAAGACTAGGCAATGGAATTTACAAGTGGTAAAATAACAAGCCGTTAAAATAAAAAAACAGTCTCTTGTTGGCCACTGGCAACTGAAGATGTTTTGATGATCCTGAATTTCAAAAGGCAGTGCTCACCACTCATAACTGTGAGCAGATGTGTGAGCAAAATCATCACAACTATGGGGAAAAATGTCCTTAAGTTCAGCATCACAAATGAATTGGAGAACTTGGACTAGAGAGTGTTTCCTGGGTGCCAAAATATGATGGAGGCAGTTCAATGTAGAAGTCTTCATCATCGACATCTGAACAGTCCCCTTGTGTCCATGTCCAGCGAAGGTTTGTACAACTGCTCAAGAGTGTTTCCTGGCCTCCGACAACTTACTACAGTCATACAAAAAACCCAGAGTCTTTTTGTGGTGCTTCATGTGTCTCAGCCTTTCTTTGATAGACATTTAATCAGTGTCAAAGAGCAAGCAAAATATCTCCCTCAACTTTTTCTTACAAGCTTCCCATCATCTCATCTCTGCCCTCGTGACAACAGTCTCTGCTTCCAAAGAATACAAGTTTTTTCAAAGATAGGCTCAACTTGTAAATTTTCTCCCATTTCGCTGAGAGCAAGGATGGTGCCTTCAAAGACATTGTCTCTTCAGGCCAGAACAAAATCAAGGCAGTTGCAATGGCCGAAGTCATCGAAATTAGCAGCAGTCGCAATGGCTGTCGACTGAGTTTGCATTGCCTCACTTACAACATTTACTTGAAACAAAATATTATACAAACCACAACTGAGACTAAAAGTTTGAAGGGAAGGATCTGGTTTGCCAGGCTTTGCAACTCGTGCTGGATTCCAGCTTGGCTTTACTCAACTGTTCCAATGTGACCCGGGACTCCTGGGATAACCTCCTGAACATTGCAAGCTGCAAAACTGGAAGCCAAACTCTCCAAACACGGCTGTGTGGTACTTAAACCAGTTTCCCAGTCAGTCACAAAACATGCTTCTGATTCCCCGCACCAGTCATCACCAAGCATAACAAAACAGAAACAGCCCCCTTACTGCACATCAGCTCCTCTGGTCCCCACCTAGCCACTGGGTCTCTTAGAGAAATAGGTAGACCCGATCCTAAAGGGTGAGCCACATCACCCAGAACAATATAGGCTTGGATCTTACCCAAAATACCATGCTACCAGCTAATCCTTTAGAAACTAAAACTAAAGGTTTAACATACAAAGAAAAGAAACAAAATATGAGAGATGTTAAAGGATCTAAGTGAATCACATACATACAAATGATTTAGAGTCCATGTAAAGCTAGTCCTTGGAAGAAATCAGAGTTTCAGGCTTGTTCAGTTCCTCTGGTAGATACCCAGCACCTGGGTGGGCCTGAGTGCTTTGTCCAGCCACAGAAGTATAGTTCCAGAGATGGGTGTTGGTTGTAGACTGGCGACTGAAGACAAAATGGAGATGGGGCTGTTGCCTTTTAGGATCGCTGGCCTTCTCCATGCTGTGTGGAGTTTTTGCAAATCAGTTAAGTCACATTAGCAAGTCCTAGTGGCTCAACAGGTTTCTCCCTGGGCCCACTGGACCTGGGAGCTTCCTTAATGGGCCATTAAGGAGACAATGGTTTATAGACATCCATTCCAGGGTGTCCCAGAATCAAATAACTTGAGACATGAATAGAACAAACATATTGTTAACTTCTAATACAGCTATGACACCTACATATAAACCATAGAACCATTCCTAGCAGAATGCAACCTTTCTATTAGCACCAAACACAGCATAACGTGTATCAACTATTGCAAATATGGAGTATTGTTAACAGGGCCATAACTAGGGCATGGCAAACAGGGCTTTGCCCCAGGTGCCTCGGAGCAGCTCCATTTCGCCGCTCTATCAAACTGCGCACTCCGCACCACTTGCTCCAGGTGCCGCTTATTGTAAGGGGCGTGTTCAGTGAAATTGCTAGTTACGGCGCTGATTGTTAATATGACAAACAATCCTAAATGATCCCCTGAATCTGGACAGTGTCACAGGCAGTTCCAGCAGGGCGTCGTAAGTCTCAGTGACTTGGTACCATGCTGGCCTCGTGCTGACCATGCAGTTCTGCCAGCAAGTGTCATATTGCGGCTTCATAGTCAGATTAGTAGCATTGTCAATGAGGATCTCCCACCTGAGAGTTGATGTTGAACACAGGACATGTGTCCTTTGCAGCACTCAAAAGAGAGAGACTGAATCTAAAGAAAATGATGCTGCATCTGATATAACCACGCTGAGGGAATGGCAGCCCCAAGAAACAAAGTGAGGTCCTGGGTTTGGTGCAAGGAACATAATGTGCACACCACTTGATTCTTCCCTACATGTTTACACCATTGTCACAGACTTGGCCGCAGAAGTCCTGACACTTTATTTCATTCTCATTCAAAGCATCTGACAAAGCAGGATTTTCTCCAATGAAAGTTCGTGCAATAAATAAATTGGTTAGCCTTTAAGTGCCACAGGACTCCTTGTTTATTCTCACTCAAAACATTCCTAAATAGGCCTTTGCTGATAGATCCAGTCACAGATGGGAAACAGCTAGCGTTCCTTTGCTTGGATACAGCTGTCCTCGTTGTCAACAAATCTTCCTGAAAATGACAACTTTTCTCTGTGACTAACGTCAGGAGTGCAGCCCTTTATTACAGCGTAGGAGTCGAGCCACATCAATATGTTATCAAGCACCTTCCTTGGCATCAGATCAATCAATTCATTTTGTATTGCTACAGTAATGGTCCATCGTTTCCTTGTGAACTACTCAACATAGGTACTCACGCATGACATTGTCATATTTCCCCAGGAGCTCTACCAAACCGAGGAAATTACCGTTATATTCAGTGAACAGCTTATCCGACGAGCTTTGGAAAGCCAAATTATTCTTTGCAAGGAAGAGGGTAATTGAGATCAGACGCTCAGGCATGTTTCTCCAGTGCTGAGGTAATATACTGGTTTTCTGCATTTATGCATTTATTCAGCTGGCACCGGGGCTCAATCTTCAGCCATTTGCAGATGGCTGTTAGATGGCCAGGTGACTTTTCACATTGCTTCCAAAATCCACTGAGCTATGTCAGTCATCGTACCTGGAAAGAGCAAGCAACAGTTTGACCTGATCTGATGTACCGATTGGTGGTGTGCCGTTTTCCTCACTACTGGTCTTGTCGTCATGCAAGGCTGAGTCTTTATCGTTTCTCTCCTTTTCGTGTAAACCAAATTTTTCTTTGCCAGTACTCTCCTTTTCATGTGAGCCACATTCTTTGTTATCATCTCTCTCCTTTACACTGCTGCCAGGAAAACTGAATGATTCTCCATCACTTTCCTCACATTTCCTTTCCTTTGTCTTCAGGTAAATCTGCTAATTCCTTAGTAATAGGACTTTGATCATTTATGCTTTGCTTCTCAATTTCTTTTGCACTTTGAGGGTTGCTGCCGTCTAAAGCCCTGTCTATGTTGTTCTGGTTCACATACTTTTCCAGCAAATTCACCCAGGCTGCAGATTAGATTGCAATTGAGCTTTCTGCATTTTGTACTGAGCTCCTGAAGGCTTCTTTGGGAGTATCTTTTATTTTCTACATGGGAAAATGGCCCCTCATCTTCTGGCCAGGCCCCTGAACCTGCAGGGTGGCGACAGCCAAATGCAGCTTCCAGTCATGAGACGCACCACGTTACTTAGCAGGTGGAGGTGTGGGAGGAGGAGGGAAGGGGAGAGGTGGTGAGGCCTGCCCATCGCAGCACCTGTCAGCGGCATGATCTTTTTTGTCACCTTAACGGTGGGGCCAGCCAGCAGCTAGCAGCCATGGCCATGAGTGGAGCAGAGATGCTGGTGCTGGCTCCTCTGCTCCACTCACAGCTGCGGCTGTCTGGCTGCTGGGCAGCCCCTCACCATGGAGATAAAGTTCGCCAAGTGCTGTGGTGTGCGGACCTCATCTCCAAGTGGGTGGGCCCTGGCCCACCCATAGCTACACCCCTGGAAAGCAGATTGCATGAGAAAATTAGAGAAAAGAAAAGTCTATGATCTGTAATCTTAGAAAGTCCTCAAATATTACATGGAAAGCAGGGCAAAAGAAGTAACTATTTCCTATATCTTGCTGCATAGCTAGGGGTTTGATAGATATCTGCAGCTTCTCACTAAATATGCCCTTTATCAGTCGCTACTTACTCTCTTCAAGTCCTAAACCACAAGGACAACTTTCACAATTACACAATAAAACAAGGTTCCCAGTGTGACAGAGGGAGGGCTCCCACTTCATTTCAGTCTGTTATCTCTCACTGACTGATGGACGATGCCCCGTCCCTGATGTATCCACAAGGGCCTGGCTGGCAGCATCCTAGGAGGTTTGAGGAAAATGCCACTTTCAGAGAGTCTGGATGGTTCTACGAGTTTTAACAAAGATCCAGAGCACTTCAGGAGGTTAGTGACAAAGTAATCCATATACAAAATGCCTGATACATTTTAGGTTGGGCTTTCTCTTGTCCCTTTTCTCACTAACAACAAAACAGCACCCCAGATGGCCAGCTGGGTCACCAGCCCCTAAATCCAGCCCTGATCTTCACCATGCCCCCCCTGCAACTGGCCATCCAGTATCTGCCACCGCTGTGAGCCACGCTGCCCCGATCTGAAATGGGCCGGGAGCGTGTGACCGAGGAACACACTTGACAAAGAGGAATGGTTAAAAAGAGAGCAGAGACTTGCTCCCTTTGGGACTGACCGGCCTCCATTGCTCTACGGCTGCAGCAGCTGGCAGGTATTGCCCCGTCCTGAGCAGCCAGGTGGGTGGCACCCGCTGGAGATATTTGCAAGGGGGTGGCTGTGACGCGGGGTGTTGGGATCTTTTTCTACTCCGACAGTCCAAAATGCAGAGAATGGGGGATTCGCTCAGGAACGTTGTAGGGAGCTAAGAGGACGGAGGCGGTAGGGAAACACAGCAGCTGATCCAGTCAGAGACGGCTCTGGCATGGCCATGAGTGGGTTGGAGCCCACAAAAGCTTATGCCCGAAGAAATCTGCTAGTCTATAAGGTGCCACAGGACTCTTGAGGGTTTTTTTGCACAGAGACCTGGGGACAGAGGATCTAAAGGAGGATGGTGGCTGAGCAGGATCCAGCCATGGAGCCACAGCACAAGGACAGGGGAGCGACTGGAGTCTGCTGGGCATTGAGAACAAATGACCAAAGTCTGTCTGGTCCTATTCTGTACCCTGTCCTGGGGTTGTATCTTTGCTTGCTGCTCAGCAATGACACCAGTAAGAAACCCCACTGGCTCAGCTGGCTCCCAGATCCCTGAATTTCTTGACCACACACCCATGTACCAGCCCTAGCGCCGTTCACGTTGCTGCTTTGACAGGCTGTGGAAATAGAGAGCACAGTGAGCACTGCTGGAAGGACACCAACTATTTAAAGGGCTACTCCCCTTTTCCCATACCCTCCCAGAGGCTTGAGGCTGTTCATCCCATGAACCTTGACGCGGTTTTCTCAGCAGGATGAGGATGGCCCAAATTCCCTACCTAAGTGGAAACAGCAAATGAGAACCTCTCTGTCCCCTAGCTTTTACTTACTTGGGCACTTAATGAAGTTAGCATCGGGCACATTGTTTTATAACTGTCCCCTGCCCTTGTATGTTGTGCAGTGAAGGCACCTGGAGGACTTGGATTTTGTTAGCCTAGCCACATTCATGCGCACTTGCTGGCTGGGTGAACTCAGATAAGTGCCTCGACATGGCAAGAGAATCACAGTGCTTCATGAAGGCACCTTTCCGCCCGCTTGCGGTAATCGAATCAGTGGTTCATATGCACTGATTAGCACTGAATGCCGGTGGGATGGGCCATTTCTTTCCCGGAGTAACTAGCTGACATGGATGATCAAAGTCATTTTTTGGCTCTTTCCCCCCTCCTTTGCTGGCTGCCTCCTTGGAATTTCATTAGCCGTGATTAACAGGCAGCTGGCGCTCTCATTGTTTGGATGGAGCTGGTCTGTCTGTGGGTCCTTGCCTCAGACTCATGACGGTCAACCCATCCCATCCCAAGGACGACCTGCTCCCCATGGTCATGTGCTCCTCAGCAAGGGCCCCGAGAGGTGCTGCTTTCATAGCGGGACAGGTCACACTCTGAATCCAGCCCTCCAAAATCTGATGTGGGTGGCACCTTTTAGTTTTTGCCTGTGATAGCAGGGGAGACGAGAAGGAACAGCCACACTGGGGCAGACCAATGGGCCTTCTAGCCCAGGATCCTGTCTCCTGAGAGTGGCCAGCACCCGGGCAATTATGGAGTGATCCATCTCCTGTCATCCAGTCCCAGTGTCTGGCAGGCAGAGATTTAGGGACATTATCCCTGGCCATCTCAGCTAATAGAATTAATGGCCCTATCCTCCATGAACATCTCTGATTCTTTTTTTAACCCTGTTATAGTTTTGGCTTGCACAATGTCCCCTGGCAATAAGTTAGACTGGTTAAGTGTGTGTTGGGTGAAGAAATCCCTCTTTTTCTTCATTTTAAACCTGCTCCCTATTCATTTCATTGGGTGATCCCTAACTCTCATGTTACAGAACAGGGTAAATAACATTTCCCGATTCACTTTCTGCACATCAGCCATGATTTTATCATGTCCCCCACTAGTTCTCTTTTCCGAGCTGAAAAGTCCCAGCTCTTTTTTAGCTTGTCACATGAACGCTGTTCCATGTCTTTAATCATTAGTGTTGCCCTTCTCTGTAGCTTTTCCAATTCTAATGCATCTTTTCTGAGATGGGGCAACCATATCTGCACCCAGCATTCAAGGGGTTGGTGCCCCATGGATTTATACAGGGGAAATATGATATTTCCTGTCCTATTATCTATCCCTTTCCTGATGTCTCCTAATGTCCAGTAGCTTTGCTGAGTGCTGCTGCACATTGTTGTCAGAGATCTCGCCAGGATGACTCCCAGATCTCATTCTTGAGCAGGAGCAGCTGATTGAGACCCCATCATTTTATCATAACTCAGTGGCCCAATAAGTCCTTTCTAATCCTGTGATTTTTAATGCCCCTCCATAGCCCCCTGCCTCCTTCTCAAGGAAGGCACATATAGGTTTGAAGATATGAAGACCAGCAAGGACCCCTGAATCATCCCGTCTGACCTGCTGCATAGCATAGATCAGAGAATTCCCCCACTGATTTCTCTGCCAAACCCTTAACTTTTCTTTGAGCCATGGCAGATCATCCAGGAAGCCATGCAGTGCAATGGGATGCGAGAGTGCTCAGCCCTTTGGAGGGCCTGGTCTGGCCTTGGTGTGTTGTAGTCTGTACCCTGTAGTATGGTGATGAGACCCAACTCTTCCCTGGGCTTCCAACCAGGATTGGAAGGTCTGAAGTGGCATGACCCTGAACATGTAGCCAGTTTGGGGGCTGGAGGAGAGCTGATGATGAATGTTCCTGGATCCTGGAATGGGGCAGGGATGGATGGATGGAGAACAGAGGTCTTGGCCTCACCGTGCTGAAATGGGCCAGTATGGATAGAAGCTGAAGGACTTTTCCTTGGCGCTAGAGTGGTTGGTTGGACGGGAGCGTCCTCTGCCCTGAAGCACAATGAATCAGTAAGGCAACACAGGCAGATTGGGATCAGCCTTAGGCTTGGCGCAGCACGAGAGTAGCTGATATGGTTGGTCACCAGCCTGATTGGCCTCTCAGAACATGGATGAGCAAGGCTGCGAGATTGATGGGGGACACAGGGTCTCCCAGGATATGGCCAGGTAGGTAGGAAAGGGTAGGCAGGTACTGCAAGAGCTGGGAAAACGGAAAGAAGCCATTTGCCAGGTCTCCATTCCCGGGAACCTCTGTGTGTCCCTATCCATGACGGTGCTTCCGGCGTTGGAACCAGCAATTCCACTTAGTCACAGCAAATGAAAGGCTGAGCCGTACATAGAATAACAAAGCTGATTGTACAAAGACCTTCCTAAACAGCAGAAACCAGCCTGCCCCACCTTTCTCTTGTGTCTCTTGCCGGGGCTCAAATGCAAAACTTTCCTACTTGTTCGACACCCTGGCTTCAGCACCGCAAAAGGGTCTGAAACTCAACCCTCTAGAAAGCAGACTGGGGAGACCATTGAAAAAACAACAAGGAGTTGTGTGGCACTTTAAGACTAACAGATTTATTTTTTGCATGAGCTTTCGTGGGAGAAGATCCCACTTCCTCAGATGCTTCGAAGATGGGTGAACTTACAGAAAGGAATGAAACTAAATGGGGAGACCATGCCTCTCTCAGGTGACCCTCTCCTACCCCTAGCATCCGTGATTCTTCTACCTCGGCCATGAAACCTGCCTTGTCAATAGGCACTCTCTGATTCAATTGCCAGTGCTTCCCAGGCAAATCCGAGGCCCTTGTCAGCTTTCTCTAGTCATTTGCCTGATTGGCAGCGCATCTCACACTATCCTCCAAGCTCTTTTCAAGGTTGAGCCTGCAGCCGCTGCTCTGAGATCAAGGGGGCAGAGAGGTGAGGTCAGTGGCATGTGGATGCCTAGTTGGAGGACGTTCACCATCGGGAAAAGGTCGCCAGAATGTTTTTCTGTCAATGAAATAGCTTCCTGGCTTCCAAGGCCCACAGGGACTAGTGTGATCATCCGGTCTGCTCTGTGTCACGGCCACGCACATCCAGATGCCACTAGGGAATCTAAGCTGGGATTTTCAGCACCAAAGTCACTAGCCCACTACGCAAATGGAGCAACATCCCTCACAAAAGTAGCACTGGGGACACTTGCTGACACCAGTGAGCAGAAGAAGCCATGGTCACAGGGTCCCATGGTCTAGTTGGTGTCCCCCTGTAACCAGTGTCCTGCAGGGGGCAAGTGACTGGAAAATGGATGGAGGAGCTTTGAGGAGGACAGACAACGGGGGACAAGGACAGAGTCAGAGACAAGGCCCATCACATGGTACCAGCATGGCCAGGATAGCCATCACGACAGCTCTAGCGCCAGCCTCTGTGCGCCAGCCTGAGGACATTCAGACCCTGTCACCTGCCCCTTTCATCCCCCAGTTCAGTTCATGTGTCCCACCTGCTGGGTTTCCGGTTGTTGGGCACCGATTGTTCAGTTGGTGGAAGTGTCACATCGGCTTGCTGGACCTGCTGCTGATCTGGTGGTTTTCAGACACTTGTTTAATGTCTCTATTACTTCCTCCCAGACAGTCAGGTGGCAGCTGGGTCTCTTGCCTTCCACGCTGCTCTTGGTGCCCAGTTAAACTTTGGAACAATGTGAAGTGCAGAGGGAAACTGAGGCACCCCTTGGCTTCATGAAAATGTCATAGAAAATCCCCACCTCATCATGATCACACAGGCTTGGCCAGAGCATTGGATGAGGGCCCCAAAGTGGACTGGGAGGAACAATTTGTGGCAAAGTCCAGGAAGGAGGATGACTGCTCGGTGGTGCTCAGCCTGGCCCATCATGCTGGAAGAGACTATTAGTCTTTGTCTTGCAGTGCTGGTGATCTGCAGCCCATGTGTGAGTGGAAACCACACACAGGTTAAAGTGATGGGAGACATACATGCCCGGCATCTTTCATTCCTTGCTTGAAAAAGTGCAAATGGGGGCCCTCTTCCCATGCTTAGCTGAGCTCTCCTGCTCGCATTTAATAATGCAGAAGCAACTGTCTCCAGCATTCCCTGCCCGGTGCAGGTAATAAATGCCCAGGAACAGAGGCGGCTGCTCAAATTGACACATGCAAGCTGTTTCTCCCAGGACTGTTATTAATGCCCTTGCTTTCTGTCGTCAGCAATAAATTGGTTGGGGAATATTGTGGAAGGGAGGGGAGAGGTTCAATAAATCAGATGCCAGCTCAATGGCTCTCTGATCCAATGAAATAAAAAGAAAGCACGGAAATCACATTAAAAACGAGGAACACAAGCAGGGCAAGAAAATTGGAAATACCAAATTAAACTGAGATGTTGCTGTTTTGCTTTACGTGCTTGGCCATGTTTGCTAGGTTGGATGCTGGTCTCCTTTGAACTGTAGGTTGCATATCACACCAGGCTGATTTCAGAGCTCAGGAGCACGGCAACAAGTGTTAGAAACCCAGAGCTACAGTCTGGTCAGGCTGTCAGTGGTGTGACATTGCTGAAAGCACACGGTGCAAATTAGATGGGAATCAGATGCTGTGATTGCAAAGGGAATGCAAGACTGGCTGGGCAGAATTCTTCATTTCACTGGCACAGAGTCCTGTGCTATCCTGCAGCCCTGAAACATCTCACCAACCAGACCAATTATGGGGACATTATAAAGTCCAGACAAATTATCCTGCAATGGCGCTGGCTGAAAATTAGTTTCTAAAAAAGACTCACGTGGAGAAAACCTCAGTGGCTGGAAGCTGAAATCTGACACATGCCGACATGAAATAGGGCACAAGTTTCCAGTGGTGCAGGTGATTAACTGTTGGACCAATTGACCAAAGGAAGTGATGGCTACTCTGTCTTTTGATGGCTTCAAGACAAAACTAGATGCCTTTCCAGGAGACATGCTTTAGCCAAACTCAGTTTTGAGGGATTTAACACATGGCGAACTGTAAAGACCTATGACATATAGGAGATCAGAGTAGAGGATCATGGGGTCCCAACTGGCCTAAAAACCCTATGAATCAGTGACAAATGATGTTGTGACCAATTTCAAAATCATTTCATTACACTTGGTTTGAAGTGGCCACATTTTCCAGTATTCGTGAAGTTTTTGTAGCCTTCTCGTCGCGCTCAGTTAAGTGTACCACTCACTGCATTTGTGAAACCAGTAAACTAAGGTTTTGATAAAAGACACATTTCAGCACTAATTTTTCAATACAATTTCCTGTTAAAAATAGCTTGGGACATAATGTGAAAGTGTTACTAAGTGTTGACAGTTGATGATGAAAAGCTTCTTTATAAAATAGGCCAGATTTGGGAGGGGAAAAAAAAAATCTTGCAACTGGGAAGCATCTGTCTGAACTTGATTCTTTTCTGTGCCCACTGACTCCAAAAGGGCCTAGTCATTTGTTCTCACGCCGCCATGCCTCACACCACGTGGTGTTAATTACACCACAGCAAAATGGCCATGAAACACAGTCTGAGACTTAGCCATATCACAGCAACAGCCAGAGGCGCCAGCTAAGATCAGCATTCCAGTGTGCCAGGTGCTGCACATCCACAGTCAGAGCCAGTCTCTGCCCCAAAGCGCTTACAGTAAAAATGGATGAGACAAAGGGTGGGAGGGAAACTGAGGCACAGAGCAGGCCTGTAACTTGCTGACAGCTGGTCAGTGGGGGATTCAGTACTAAAACAGGTCGATTCGCTCCCTCCCTTGTGCTTTACCTATCAGTTTACCCTGTCTCGGAAGAGCTGTGGGTCATGAGCTCTTTGCACAGGGGCAGATAAAGCCAGTAGCGGTGAGTCAGGGAGAACTCAGAGTCATAGTGTCTAGTGATGGCCCAATCCCATTCGTTCTTCCAGCCCAACATCCTGCAAGCACCAGGTAACTGATTACGTGACAGTAGCTGACAGCCTGATCTGAGATCAAGGACAGAATTGTGCTTGGCACCCCTCAATCCCCACAGAGTAAGACACAGACCCTGCCCTGAAGAGATTAAACAGTGGGCAGAAACATATTAATTGCTCTACGCCTCAGTTTCCCCGCTGTAAAATTGGATAGTAGTCCTGTCTTTCTTCACAGACTCCTAGACAATGAGGGTTGGAAGGGAACCTAGGAGGTATCTAGTTCAACACCCTGCTGAAAGCAGGGTCAACCACAGCTAAACCATCCCAGCCACGGCTTTGTCAAGTCACCACATGATAGTGATATTGTCAAGTCACCACATGATAGTGATAGTGGATGACAACTAGGAACAATGGTCTTGAGTTGCATCCGGAAAGGCCACTCCCCTCTCTAGGTGACCTATTCCTGTGCTTCTCCACCCACCTGGGGGAAAAGTTTTTCTTATTGTCCAACCTAGACTTTCCGGATGCAACTCAAGACCATTGTTCCTAGTTGTCATCCACTATCACTGAGAACAGCCCAGCGCAGTGGTTCCCAACCTGTGGTCCGTGGAGATGGTCCACGAGGGTCCCTGGACCACTGGTGGTCCGTGAGGGTAATGCAGATGGTCTGTGAGGAAAGGGGTAATTACAGTAGGTAAATGTACTGTGACGAGTGAACTATGTTTGTGAGGTGAGCCTAATAAACCATTAGAAATAGCTGCATGTTTTATACCCTTGATATATAAGTTCGACTCCCCTCAGCTATAGGCTATCTTAAAAATGTTTAAAACCACGTCTTAAGTGGTGGTCTGCAAAACCTTTCAATGGTGAGGTAGTGGTCTGCATAAAGGAAAAGGCTGAGAACCGCTGGCCCAGCTCCATCCTCCCTGGAGCCCCCTTCAGATAGTTGGATGCTGCTGTCAAATCCCCCCTCGCTCTTCTCTTCTGCAGACTAAACAAGCCCAGTTCCCTCAGCCTGTCCTCCAAAGTCCAGCCCCCTCATCATATTTGTTTCCGTCCACTGGAGACTTTCCAATTTGTCCACGTCCTTCCTGCAGTGGAGGTCCAAAACTGGACACAATGCTCCACATGCGGCCTCACCCGTGTGGATAGAGGGGACCAATCACATTCCTCGATCTGCTGGCCATGCTCCTACTAAGGCAGCCCAATGTGCCGTCAGCCTTCTTGGCAATGAGGGCAAAGTTGATTAATATCCAGCTTCTTGTTCACTGTAACCTCCCCGGCTCCTTTTCTGCAGAACAGCTGCCCAGCCATGCAGTCCGCAGGGTGTTGCAATGCCTGGGATTCTTCCATCCTAAGAGTCTGTCCCCTTTTGTCGTGTATTGCTAGCACACAGGTGTAATTCATAAAGCCAAAATGGCTGGGAGCACAAAATTTGGATGGTAACAGGCTGAAATGCAGCCATGCTTCAGCCTGGTGATGTTCTCTCTAAAAGGAGCTCTCTGCTGCACCCGTTGTTTCACACTGACTCAACAGATGTTCTAGGCTTCATCATGCCCCTAGCCAAGTGACAATCCTGGAATCCCAGTCTCTAGATTAAACTCACTCCAACCACACTGGAAGCTGATGGCGTTAACTGCTGCACAGCAGCTCAGGTAAGGTTCCCCCAGAGAAAGAAGACGGGACCAGCTGAGCCACCGGAAAGGTTGAATAAAAGTTCCAAAGAGGCAGCCGTGTTAGTCTAGTTCTGCAAAAGAAGCAAGGAGTCCTTTGGCATTTAAAGACCAACAGATTAATTATCGCATGAGTTTTCATGAGAGAAAATCCCACTTTGTCAGCCGCTTTGAAGATGGGGGAACTTTTAACTGCTCTGATTTGCTGTTACTGTATGAGCTGTTCCCATGTCTTTCACTCCCTTGCATCCCATTCTGTAAGTTTCCCCCATCCTCAAAGCGTCTGACAAAGTGGGATTTTCTCCCATGAAAGCTCATGCAATAAATAAATCTGCTGGTCTTTAAGTGGCTCTTTGCTGCTTTTGCTGAAATAAAAGTGGAGCTGCAATTGTTTCCAGCAGAGAAAGTCAGGGGCTGCCAGCAAGGACGGGTCTCCAGCCCCTGTTCACTCACCCCAGTGTGACTCCATCAGAGCAGTGAGAGGGTCCCTACCTGACGCAAGAGGAGCATGTAAGTGGCCTGGTGCCTGCAGATGCTGGAAGGCATGCCGGGCATTAATGAGAGCATGGCACAGAGGGATGGTTCTCTGTCGCTGTTGCAGCCTGTGATGCTGTGGACAAGCCAGGCCTGGAGCCTGGGTGGGGGGACAAAAACTCCCCCAGTTCTTTGGGCTTCAGTTTTATTGTGATGCCACTCAGGAGCAGTTTAACCCTTGCTCTGATCTCACAGTCACACAGCCCTCCTGGAAGCCAGCCGTTCTTAGTGCACAGTCAGCTCACACGTCCATTGCAATACTTGAGCCAGGGTCACACAGGTCTTTTGTAGCCTCATCTGGTGTCCAGGAGTGCAGCAGTGTGACGTTCACAGGAGCCACGCCAATTGTCAGCTGAGGCGTTCACTGTCTGAGCCCCTCACATTCCTCCTGATGTCTGTCTTTCATGGGCCAGTGTTTCACTGACCCTGCGCGCCCCGCTGGATGGCACCAGAATGGCTTCACTGTGTGTCCTAGGCCCTATAGTGCATCATTTAATGCTGTTGCCAAGGGGTGGTGGGTTCGGTGCAGGCACTAGGCTCTCGCCCCACTGCCAGGCTGAAGAGCTGAGCAGTCGTGCCTGTCAGCAGTGTGCTGACAGTGAGGGGCTAAGCGGGGTCTGAATTTTTGAGCTGTAAGCATGGTGTGTTCCTAACATCTGCTCTCTGGGCGCACTCCCAAAGTGAAGCAGTTATGCCTAGACACTCGAGGCATAGTGTTGAAGCAGTGCAAGAGCTACACACCACGCAGCTCCCAAAGAGTGGCCCCAGCACAGACATACAGCTCACCCCATTGACTCAAGTGGAAGGGCTTCATGCCAAGGAGTTATAGAGTAGTGGGCGCTGCGGTTTGCATCCCTACAGCTTCCCTGGGAGACCCTGGGTCGCTCACTTAGTGCCTCTGCTATAAGGATAAACTCACTAAATATTGTGACGTGCAGACGCATGAGTGTCAGAAGCCACCTAAGTACCCTAGAAAGACAAGTGGCTCAAAATGAGATTCATGCACACACACCCCGTCTGGTCCTGGGTCCTTCCATCCCAGACTGCTGCACTCCAGATTTTGCTTCCTTACATTGTGCTTGGGACCGGAAGCAACTCCTTAGAAATCAGTACACTTTACAGGTGTAAAAGCTGCAGGAGATCCGAATCTGGCTAGCTTTGCTCTCCGACACAGGGAAAAGGATAATGAGACAACTTTCAAATATGTATTCTTGCTGCTGTCTCCCTAGCTGGAAAGATAAACCTTCCGAGACCTTCCTCCATGTGCTCCCACTAGATTTGCTTTTGTATTTCCTCATAAATGTTTAATGGAGCTTGAAAAAAAAGACCTGAAATGCCCTGCAAGAGCTCTGAGAGCCCAGGGCTGGGGTTGCGCGGGCCTGGGGATCAGGCCTGAGGGGCGACAGATGAGCTGTTTGGGGGCCCAGTCGGTCTGGGTGCAGTAGAGCCAGACTCAGCAGGTTTGGGGAGGCTGGTGGGGGAGAACAGGACCGGGGCAGCAGCAGGAGACGCTGCAAATCTGACTAAAGAAGCACTGGGCAGGGCTGCGTGGAGACCCAACACTGGCATAGCAGGGTGCAGGGGGCGCGGGGTGCAGCGCTGGAGGCTCCTGCAGTTCTGGGAATGGTTCTGAGTGGCTGGGGTGCTGGGTCCCCCATGGTGCCCTCAGCCAGCGCCCCGGGAACATGCAGAGCACGTCCGCCTCCGTCTGCATGCCCTGGCACTGTAATTTTGTGGTGTCTGAAGTCTGTCACTTGCTGTGCTGTGCCCACGTTCACAGCACAACCCAAGACTCAGCTGCTTTCCCCGGAAACTTGGGACAGGTTTGTCAGGAAGCAGCCAAGTAAACTTGGGCCCCATTGTGATCTTGGCCATGGGGCTGGATGGGACACGTGGGGGGCTGGAAATCACAGTCCAGTCTCAGCTGGCACGTGAGGCAGGGCTGTGGAGGCAGACGGCCCTTAGGGGTCTCAGTTCCTTGCCCAGCTCATGATCACTTTCATAAAGGGTAAATCCTGCTCTCTCAGGCTGTGTTCAGACGAGAGTTTTACTTCGGAACAACAGCGGTTGTTTCGAAATAAAATTTCTTATGTCCACACGACGTACTGTTATTTTGAATCAAAGGGACCTGTTGTTTTGAAATAACGGCCATTATTTTGAAACAGTAAAACCTCGCTTGAAATAGAAATAGCCGTTGTTTCGAAATGGCTGTTTCGAAACAACGGCATTCGGACATGTTGTTTCGAAAAAACATCATTGTTTTGAAACAACGGTTTCGAAACAACATGTCCGAACAGCCTTATTTCGAAATAACCATTTTGGAATAACAGCCGTTTCGATAGCAGGCTTTCCCTTAATTCGAATTAACATTTTCTTAATTCAAATTAACTTATTTTGAAATGAGGACTTTATTTCAAAATGAGTTATTTCGAAATAACTTATTTTGAAATAACAGTTTACGTGTGAACATAGCCTCAGAGGACCTTGGCCTTTGAAGAAAAGGAATTCACCTTCCACACTTAGCTCTCCAGCATGGCTCTGCTGGGACAAGCCCCTGTCCAGATGATTCAGGGAAAAAAGTTAAAGCCCTCAGAGGTCTCCTGAGAGTGTAGTTCTGTCCTTCCTGACCGTGGCTCTGGGCAGCTGTGCCCTGAAGCATGAGGATCAGTTGTCATCCTTGCAAGCGGAAGGGCAGTTGTGATTCGGATGACCCTGAAATCGCTTGTGCCGGAGGGGGAATCCAGCTTATTCAATGAATGCCAGCCACTCAAATTCTCACACAAGAGCGTGAAATAAAACACGTCAGCTGCCTGACCTACTGCCACTCTGTTGTTGCCTCAGTCCCTGGCTGGCTGAGCCTGGAAAAAAACCACAGGAGATCTCCTGTGCCACCTCTGCTGCGCCCTCCCCGGAGCCCCAGCTCTCCCCCAGAGACTGCTGCCTTCACCGGTGAAGCTGAAGGTCGCAGACCTGTCAACAGCCCTATAAATAGAGCAGCCAAAATGTCAGTAGGGAAATGTTGCTGCTCACAGCACACACTGATAAGGCCAAATCACCTAAGGGTGGCCCAAGCTCGCTCCCTCCCACACCTGGGGACTGTGGCGTGATGGCTGGTGCAAAGAGAACATGAACGCTAATAACAGACCAGAGCGTCACGCAGTGCTAATTGACTTCACAGCCTGTTTATAGCCATCGAGGATCTGGCCTGGGACCAGATGTTTATGCTGCAATCCTTCGCAAATGAGCCCAGAGCGTACGTATTGAATTTGCGCTACCTGCTACTGAGTGGCAGCCACCTCTGGAGCACAGCGAAGCAGCTGTGGTGCTGGGACACAAGGTGGGCTGGGGTTGAGGTCACCATGGAGTGGCACCTTCAACCTCTCCCAGCCGCACTCGCTCATCGCCAGGCGTGGCCACCATGGGCAGGGCCAGACAGGGCCGTGCTCTGGCCGACCTGCAGAGCCAAGTGCTGAAGCCGCTATAAGGCATGAGGTAGCTGCCCCAGAAAGAGCCGGTAACATGTCCCCTGCTGGCCCGTGGCCTCAGGAACAGCCAGCAAAAACAAAACTAACAGGATGGGCCCTGAGGTGGGAGGAAGGCTGGGTTTGGGATTAAAGAACTGAGTTAGATAGCAGCCACCTTAGGGGGTCAACTCTGGCTTGCCTGCAGCTTCACTGCTGGGCCATGATGTAAATTGCTCTCATGGTGCCTCAGTTTCCCCAGTGCCAAAATGGAGGTCTTGCCTCTCTGATGTGGTGTGAGGAGAACGCCAGTAATGCAGATTGATGAGCAGTGGGAAGGCACGGGCCAATGGTTACAGCGTGTCTTGCAGACATAACCCTCACTGCGTGGCCTTGCCCAAATCCCTTCATCGTGCTCACACTGTGTCTCAGTGCCCTCTTGCATAAAATAGGGCTAATAAAACACCTTGGCTAGTGTGAGCTGGAACCAGTCACTAGCTGTTAATCTCCTGTGCTGCATCTCTGAGCACCACACAGGCTGTACTGAGCCTCACACACCCCGGAAAACAGGGCTGTTACCCTAGTACACAGAGGGGAAACTGAGGCACAGAGCACCCACATGATGCACCCAAGGTCACAGAGGGTGTTGAACAGGAGTGTCAGCCATTCCCTGCACAGGCCCTGACCTCTACACCCCAGCTGCCCAGCCAGCCTCAGTTTCTCCCAGCGAGGCTGTTAGATCCCAACCCACAAGCAATAAACTTGAATCTGAAAGAGAAACTGCAGCTCGGCATTCATTGCTTCTGCATTTTCCAAGCAAGCCCCACCCTCTGTGATTAATCAATAGCTCCCTGTCCTCATCAGAGGGACCAACTGGCTCATCTGAAGTCCCAAAAGGATAGGGAATGTGGCCGGGTGGGCTGCACCAACCAAACCAAAGAAAAGCCTTGGCGATGCTCTTTGGTGAACATTAACTCAATTTGCCTGCTCTTTCAGTGCCACCTGCTGGCCTGTTTCAGCACAATCAGGGCTTGTGTCCCACAGTATGAGCCCACTGCATGGTAGCGTCTGTCATACACCACGTGTGGGTCCCACTTAGTCTGAGGTCAGCTGCCGTGGACCAATGGCTTTCAGCCAGGGGTATCCCAAAATCTTCCACAGTGCAGGAACACAGCTCAATATTTGCAACAAGCTGCGTAAAGCTGTACAAACGCCGATGTCACAGGCAGCAATGTGTTTCTACTCAACAATTGTACACTGAAATGTAAGGACATTCGTTATATTCCAATCAATTGCTTTTATAATAAGCAGGGGGAAAAAAGGTGAAAGCAAATGCCTTTTTCCAGTGACACTTTGATATTCTTTTTGCTGTCATTTTGTAAGCAAGTTGGTTTTAAGTGGGGGTGAAACTTGGGGTACACAAAGGCGATCAGGCTCCAGCAGTCTGGAAATGTTGGAAGCTGCTGGCACAGGCAACAGAGTTCACTAATGTCAGCAAGTGTATCCTGCCAGAAAGTCATGGCTTTGCAGCAATTGGCAGACTCAAACTGAGTGCCAAAAGGCCTAGTAGCGACCTGGACATTGAGGGACACATCAGAGTGGTCCTGAGGCCCAGCAGCAGCAGACAGTGGTACACACAAGGGAAACGAGTGACCCCCGAGTCTCTCGAGCATGGCTTCCAGGCATTGGAAAGACACCTGATGCTGCTGG
Source organism: Podocnemis expansa (assembly GCA_007922195.1). Lineage (NCBI taxonomy): Eukaryota > Metazoa > Chordata > Testudines > Podocnemididae > Podocnemis > Podocnemis expansa. The sequence goes on along the minus strand of ML682063.1, from coordinate 1,028,084 downwards.
CATGTCAGCACGTCCGTGAACAAGCAGTAGTCCAGCTCAGAAAGCCCAGCTGCCTGTCCCATGCCAGCCTCAGTGTTGATGGGGCGAGGCTGGCTGCTGTTCGGGAATGTTGCTGGAACGGGACAAGATGAGAGAAGTCAAGGTGAGTCACCAATGTGGTGCAGCCACAGACCCAGGCGGACACTGGTGTCATAGGAGAGCGCAGAAGTGGCATTTCCCGCATGGATGGGGCTGTATGGAGGCTGCTGGGAGACAGCGCGCAATTCTGGGTGTCTGGGTTCAAGAGAGAGCCCCCTCCCCAGCTGGCACTAGTTCTGAGACAAGTTGCTGGGATAGTCAGGAGGCTGGAGAGCTGGCCTGACACAGGGAGGCCAAAATGCTGGGCTTGGTTAGCCTGCCAAGTGGCACCGAGGGGGGTCTGACTGAGGGCTAAGCCTGCAGCATGGAGAAGAGCAGAAGCACAAGACCATGCCAGGTTGCTCTCACTGGGAATAAATAGCACCTGGACCAGAGAAGACGGTGTCTGAGGAGCAGAGAAAGGAGGTTCTGGATCTGCCACCCAGCTGAGGGGCAAGAGGGGTGTTGGGATGTTTTTGCATGACTTACAAGAGGGGAGGGAACTGGCCTCCTGACCCAGGTGAGCCCATTCAGCCCTGTGGTCCTAGGAAGACTGAAGCCATGCCTTTGGCCTAGTATCCCAGCAGGCAGCCAACGAAGTATGATCAACTTTGCACTGCGCTATTTCAGACCTCTGTGTAGCTGATCCAACCCCCAGGGGCATTAGCTGCTCGGACGGCACCCCAAAGGAATCAAGGCAGACGGTGGTTTGGGCCAGCACAGCTCTGCAGTTGACGGGCCAGTCCTGCATACAGCTAGGACCTCTGTGAGCTTCATCATTAACGGCCTCGTTCCTCGGCAGGTGCCCATGGCTGGCCAGTGGGCAATGTGCTGCTCTGCTGCTGTGGGGCTCGGCTGTGAGGAACCCATGGTCCACCCTGGCCAGCAAACCATATTACCGGAGCAGCCGGCTGGGCTCAGGCAATTAACGGGAGAACGGCCCAGACTGCAGCTTTCTCACGTTGCATCTTTCTCCTCTCCCCTGGAAGCAAGCTCTGTTTGCCTTCACCAGAGCCTGGCTCTCTCTGTGGTGTTTTGTGATGCTGGTGACTGAGATGTCTTGTGGCAGTGATCTATCCACAGCCTCATGGCCTTGAGTTGCTCCTGCCCCCGTCTCCTTCACTTCTGGCTGTAATCGCTCCCCTAGAGCAATGAGGAGCACTCCTCACAGACACGCTCAGGAAAGGTTGGGTTATAGCACAAAGACCCTGCTAGGCATGAGAAGGTGGGTGAGACAGTATCTTTCGTTGGACCATCTTCTGGTGGGGAGAAAGATGAGTTCACTCCAGACAAAGGTCTCCTTCTGGGATGGGGAAAGTAGTTCCAGCTTCGAGGTGAAATCCATGGAACTAACTTCTGACACTAAACCTGCCTTTCCACCTGAGACACAGGGAGGGCCTTTCCCACATGTGAGGAGATAACGCCATGTGGCTCAAAGTGTACGTTGGTCCAGTAAAAGATACTCCTATCCCAACCTTGTCTCTCTATCTCCCTGGGACCAAAATGGATCCAACACTTTATAAAGTGTGATGCCGTCTGGGTCTAGGGGATTGTCTATGGTTAACTTTCATATTGATATTTCATATTTGCAATAATGCATATATCATATACCACGTTTGGTATCAATAGAAAAGTTGTAAGCTGCTAGGAATGATTATATTGTTTATATATAGGTATCATATCTGTAAAAGACATTTGGAATGTATTTGTTAGATGTGTACTCCAAGTTATTTGACTCCAAGCAATCCCAGACTGGGAGTCTGCAAAACTATTGTGATCCTAATTGCCCACTAGGAGCTCCCAGCTGCAGTGGGCCTCAGGAGAAACCTGTTTGGAGAGTCACCCAGACTGACTATGTGACTCAACTCCATCTTGATTTGGCAAAGACTCTGAGAGTGTGGGAGAGCAAAAGGTGATAAAAGGCCATAGCCCAACCTCCATGTTGTCTTTAGTCTTCAGTGTGTCTGCAACCAACACCATCCTCTGGAATGATTCTCCTGGGACTGAACAAAAGACTGAGACCCACCCAAGGGGCTGGGTCCATACCAGAGGACCTGGACGAATCTGCAAACTACAGAATCCTCAAGGAGTTGCTTTCTATGGACTCTAAATCATTGTTTGTGTGTGATTCGCTTTGACCCTTTAACATCTTTCATATTTTGTTTGCCTTTTATATTAAACCTTTAGTTGTAGTTACTAAAGGATTGGCTGGCAGCGTGGTATTTTGGGTAAGATCCAAGCCTATATTGTTCTGGGTGATGTGGCTGGCCCTTTAGGATCAGGAGAACCTATTTCTTAAAGAGACCCAGTGGCTAGGTGAGGACCAGAGAAGCTGATGTGCAATAAAGGGGGCTGTTTCTATTTTATTATGCTTAATGATGACCAGAGTGGGGAATCAAAAGCATGTTTTGAGGCTGACTGGGAGATTGGTTTAGGTACCACCCATCAGTGTTTTGGGGGTTTGGCCCCTGGTTTTGCAGCTTGCCCTGATTTTGGCACATTTGGAAGGTTATACCAGGAGGCCCAGGTCACACCATGCAACACTAACTAACGATTAACAGGCTAGCACATGGCTGGCTGATGAGTCTTGCCCACAAGCTCAGGGTTTAGCTGATCCCTCTATTTGGGGTCAGGAAGGAATTTTCCACCAAGGGCGGATTAGCAAAGGCTCTAGGAGTTTTTTGTCTTCCAGCAAAGGGCATGGCTCAGTTGCTGGTGGATTCTCTGTACCTTGAAGTCTTTAAACCACGATTTGAGGACTTCAGTAACACAGTCAGAGGTTAAGGGTCCATGATGGGGTGGGGGGAGTCTGCGGTCTGCATTGTGCAGGAGTCTGAGATCAGTCTGGCACATCACACTGGGCCCTTCTGCCCTTAAAGGGTGAGTCTGAAACCATCCTCTAGCTTGGGGCTAAGCAAGAAATTGCCTCCCTGAGTAGGTTGCACCATTACCATCCCCTATGGGGTTTATTATACCATCGCGGCTGTGGAAAGTCTCCATTAATGGCATGTGCAAGCGACAGGCACTATCTGGGATGGCTCTGCTGGGCAGACCCCCACGTGTTCTCTCTTAAGGAGGCACAGAGGCTGCTTTGAGTTTCTCTCCAGTCTTGCCAGGCTGCTGCGTCCCATGCAGCTAGCGCCTACACAAGCCAGCATGGTCCATTTGCTGTCAAGTGAGTCCTGCTGGACAACCGCAGAGCTAAGATCGAGTCTGTCACAGGCTCTGGCTGGGAAGGTGTCCCTGCACCCAAACACTCTGACTCTTGCACCATGTGCCCATGGTGGTGCCTGACAGCTGAAGCAGAGGGATGTTGCTGCAGCGCCAGCAATGTGCCAGGGATGTGGGCCTGGTGCCATGGGGGGGGGGGGTGCCCAGGCCCTTGACATCCCAGTGTGTTACTCTTGCCACAAGCAATGGCTCCATCACCTTCCCGTAGGGACCAGGACAGACTAGGGGGTTGAGGAGGAAATGACACACACTCCTGTGGTCGGTGGAGAGGGTGGTGGCCCAGAGGTTGGTGGGACCTGGCTCCAAAATGTCTTTCTTGCTCCCATGGCTTTGGCTGCCACATTCAGGGATGGTGAATTGGAGGGGAGGAGGGCCAGGCAGTGTGAATGAAAAGCCAGGTGGGTTCCCCCAGACAATCACACCATTATACTGGGGACAGAGGTAAGAGCCCCTGGCTTAGACACTGTCAGTCAGCTCAGATGGACCCGTTTAATCAAGGCTGATTTCCTTCTCTCCCCCACAAATTAGCCCCCTTCTGATGCAATGCATCTGCCACCTCCCTAGTCACTGCCCAGCTGGGGGAGCCTGAGAAAACGAAAGTGGCAGCTGTGGCCTGCAGCAGCAGTGTCAGCTACAAGGACGCGTGGCAGCATGGACAGCGCACCAGGAATATTGGGAAGGGCATGTACTAGAAACAAGACCCCCACCAGCTGGTGCCCTTTGACAGCAGCCTGGTTTTGGCTTTGGTGATGGATCATTCAGCGATGGACCTATTCTGGTCAGTCCCTCTGATGCACCTGACATGGGCCACTCTGGCAGCCAGGACGCTGGGCTGGCTGGACCCTTGGTCAGACCCAGTACGGCCGTTCCTATGTTTTTATGCCCTGCCTCACTCCAGGCCAGAACAATCAAGGGAGCAGCAGTGCATCCAATTGCTCGGCGGTCCAGCCGCTCCTCTCTGGGCTGGGGTCAGGCCTCGCAAGTCCCAGCCATGCTGCATAGCTGAGAGTGAGTAACGAGAGCCTGGAGACCATGGGGCCTGCTGCAGGGAGTCAGAAGTCTGCGGGAAGCCTCCTGCTTCCTTGGCACGTCTGTCGTCCATGAGGGCTCCAGGGAGTCCTATGGCAATTCAAGCCAGAAGGAGCCACAGGTGCCACCTGAATTAGAGCCAGAGCACGCCTGGTGCTCCCTGACCACGGCGTTCCCTCCGCTATGCTGCCCATAGCCCGGAAAGATCACTGGGAGGGCTGGTATTTTGGGGGGAGATGGAGCAGCGATGTGGGATGGGCAGGAGTTGCTGGGGCTGGGGTGAGGAAATTGGAGGCGGGCTGGATGCCAGACAGAAGAACATGCAGCTGAACGCTCTGGCTGAGGCGAGGGAGCTGGAGTGGCGGGTAGACGGGGATGGGGAAAGTGGGGGGAGAGATTGCTTTTGCAGGCAGGATAATAGACAGCAGCAGGGGCTCCAGCAAGGAAAGGGTTAATCTGTGTCAAACAAAGCACTGAGAAGACCAGCTCGCCAGGATGAAAAAGATCCAATCAAAAGTCAGGGGAGCCTGAAAAATTGTGTGCCATGTGTGCAGAAGCGTGTGTGCACAAACATCTGTGCATGTGCACCGCCTGATGGTAGGACAAGACCCCCCCACACCTCCTTGGGTGGGGTGGCAGTGCCTGCCCATGCCCTGCTGGCTCATGATCCATTTATTTCATTTGTGTATTTCTAAGGATCTCCAGGCACGGTTTAGTTGATCAGTAGCCAAGATACTGCTATGGTAACCTTGGTGGTGTTACCAGGGGAACCGGCTACCGTGCATCAGGCCCCATTAAAGGAGGCTGCATTTATAGGAATCTGGGCTGTCTATATCTATCCACCCCTCCATCCTACGCACATCACACTACCCTGCCAGGATGGGGCTGTGATGGCCCAGGCCTGAACTGAGTGTGGGATCTAACCGCCCACTTCTGGGCCTGACTCAGACTTTGGCTCTTGCCTTGCTCGGCCGCACTCTGTAGCATTAGGGAAATCAAGGCGGCCCCGTGCATGGGCATGAATGCTGCCCCTTGCTGGTTGAAGGCACCGTGCTCTGAATGTAAAATCAGTCCACGGCCTTGGTGCTATGCAACGTGATTAGTCTCCCTCCAAAGGAAAAACGCTTCCACCTGGGCCTTTCCATGCTGGTCCTGGAGCAGAGACATTTGTGGTCGCTTTTCAAGTGGCACAGTTAGACCCTGGTGTGACTGGGGACTAAAAAACCCTTGGGAGATAGCCAGAGGTGGAACCACTCATTAATCCAATCCTCCATGCCCAAGGTGCAAGTTGCTGCTTGGATTGCAGGTGGCACTGAGAACTGATACAGCTGATTCAGCCTGTGAGCAGACACATGGAGCTGAGACCCCATGAGATGGATTCGGGTCCTCGATTAAGAGTAGTCCAGAAGGGGGGACTGAAATGCAACACAGCCACTGGTGGTGGTACCAAAAGAACTGGAATCAGACGAAGGAAGAAGCTGGGAGATCAGATTATAAGTTTGGGAGGAACCAGGAGAAGGGGCAATGACCCAGCAGCAAATGAAGGACTGATGAGGGCTAGAGAAAGAGGGACAGAAATGGCAGGAAGACGAAGAAACTGGTGCATGGGTACATGGAAGGGGCTGGAGGACAGGAATACGGAAGAGGGAAGTTCAGAAACAAACAAGAGTCTTGTGGCACTTAAAGACTAATAAATTTATTTATTGCGTGAGCTTTCATGGGAGTAAATCCCAGTTCATCAGACACTTTGAAGATGGGCTGTGTTCACACACAGGGGGTTATTTCGATATGGTTGTTTTGAAACAACTTGTATTGAAATAACGCCTTATTTTGAAATAACTTAATTCGAATTAACAGTTTGTTAATTCGAATTAAGGAAAAAAGCTCAAAGTGAAATAGCAGGTTCAGGCAACAGTTATTTTGAAACAAGTCACCGTTGTTTCGAAACAACATGTTCGCATGGCGTTGTTTCGTCCCCGCATGGGGTTTAACTTGTTTCAAAACAACCGTGCGTCGTGTGAACAGCCTAAATCTTATTTCGAAACAACCTCTGTTGTTTTGAAATAAGAGGGCTGTGTGAACACAGCCATGATTCTCCTCATCTTCAAAAGCAGCTGACAAAGTGGGATTTTCTCCCACAAAAGCTCATGCAATAAATAAATTTGTTAGTCTTTAAGTGCCACAGGACTCCTTGTTTGTTTTACTGAACTAGACTAACATGGCTACCCCTTTGGATCTTGGGAAATGATGGGCACATGTGGAACAAAGAAAATGTTTTCTGATACCCTAGCAGAGAAATATAACACTGTACCCTTTATAGCTGTGAACAGCTCCCCCCCACCTCAACTCCCCATCTCAAAAGTAGGCTTGACAGTTAATAGTGCTGAAGAAACAATTTCCTCAGCTCTCAAGGTCAGATTCAGAGCTATGTCATTTTGGTACAGAACACACACAATCTCTGACCTCACATTCCTCAGCCCGACCCGCTTGTTGCTGAAATTGAGTTACTGTCAAAAAAAAAAAAAAAAAAAATCCCTCCGCACACAGAGATTTGCCTTGACATTTTTACTGTGCATTTCTTCCAGGCCAGCACAAATGGTATCTGTAAAGCACAGTGACTAAAAATTCAAGTGAAAGGCACTTGGCTATTCTTGCTTACGAGATCTATGCTTATGAAACCTTGTTACTGAAAGAAGAGAAATCAAAGACAATGCTGTGTTCAACAGAGCCTTCTCACAATGCCCAATGGTTGCAGCTCCAGTGAGAGGAGAAAAGGAGAGGCATAATGGCTTGTTGAGAGTTGAGAGCCCTTGTGAGGGACTGGTCAACAATAGGCCATGGAGAAACGCTGGGTTTGGAAAGCAAGAAGAGAATCAGTGAGATGGAGAGGGGCTGGTAGGAGACAGCCTATGAGCGTCAGGAAAGGATCAATCTCATAGACAGATGGGAGAGTGGGGGAACTGAGAGGCACTGATAATACAATGAGGAGTGTAGACAAATAACTAGATGGATACATGAGGTCAGCAATGACCCAGCCACAGGAGAATGGGACAGCAGGGAGGCAGATAGAAACGTGGCAATGAAATATCTTGAAGGCAAGGGCAACGTAAAGGCTCCAGCAATGAAGACGAGCATAGTGGTGGTATTTGATGGGGAGGTCTGCTGCGGCTTTCTGGACAGATTGCTGAAACTGGAAGCAATAAAAGAGATGGACCTTCTAAATACAGCTAATCTAGTAAAGCCATCCAGCGTTCACAGACAGAAAGTCAACAGAGTTGAGCCGGGACCACTAATCTATCTGACATTTCAAAGAATCCTAGACGATTAGGGATGGAAGGCACCCCAGGAGGTACCTTGTCCAACCCCTTGCTCAAAGCAGGACCAACCCCAACTAAATCATCCCAGCCAGAACTATGTCAGGCCAGGCCTTGAAACATCAAAGGATGGAGATTCCACCATCTCCCTAGGTGACCCATTGTAGCGCTTCACCACCCTCCTAGGGCAAAGGTTTTTCCCCATATCCAACCTAGACCACCCCACGTTGCATCTTTAGACCATTGCCCCTAGTTCTGTCATCTGCCACTGCTGAGACCAGCCCAGCTCCATCCTCCTTGGATCCCCCTTCAGGTAGTTGGAGGCTGCTGTCAAATCCTGCCTCGCTCTTCTCTTCTGCAGATGAAACAAGCCCAGTTCCCTCAGCCTCTCCTCAGAAGTCATGGGCTCCAGCCCCCTCATCATTTCACTGCCCTCACCTGGACTCTCTCCAGTTTCTCCACATCCTTTCTGTAGAGGGAGTGCTGGGCAAAACTGAACACAACACTCCAGTTGTGGCTTACCCCAAACAGAGGGGAATAATCATTCCCCTCAATCTGCTGGCCATCTTCCTACTACTGTGGCCAAATACGCCATTAGCCTTCTCGGCAATAAGGCCACGCTGTTGACTAATATTTAGTAACCCCCAGGTCCTTTTCTGCAGAACAGCTGCCCAGCCAATCAGTCCCCAGTCTATAGCTGTACACGGGATTCTGCTTTTCTAAGTGCAGGTTGCTGCACTTGTCCATGTTGGATCTCCTCAGATTTCATTTGGCCCAGTCCTCCTTTGGCCTATTTCTCATGCACCCATCTCTGGAGTCTCCACACTCCACAGGCTTGCACCTGGTCTTGAAGGTGCTGGCAAAGATCATCTGACAACTCTTACTCATGCTTGCTCTAAGAGCCCGTTCATGAATGGAAACCTCACCCAGGAAAAAGCCAGCTTCATCAGGCATCACGAGGACCATTGTCCCGTCTCGTTTGCAAGGAAAGCACCGCATTGTGTTGGGAGATGAAGGATCCCGACAAGATGTTCTCCAGTCTGCTCTGCTGGGAGATGGCCACAGAATCACAGCCCCCCAACCCCAAGCTCAAAAGAGACTGCTGGGGTAACCAAGAACTGCTCTAACCTCTGGCCAAGATGCAGTACTGCCAAGAGGCTATTCCCTTCCTGAGCATGACCTCCGCTTGTGGCGCCTGTACCTCCATGCAGGAGGCCGTCTTTAAAATGGGGGCCTTGGGCCCCTGAGCCGAAACAAGTCCTGGGCTCGTTGGTGGTAGGGGAGTCTGGGGAAGAACTCCACCAGCCCCTCCCAAGTATCTCGCTCTGTGGGCTCACAGACCCGGCTTCCCAGTTTCTGGCCTGCCCAGGCTTAGTTTGAAGCTGTGAACATACGCCCCACCTGGGAGAAGTCCCTGTTTTTCTAGCTGCCAAAAGGGTTGCAAGGCTCATGCTGCTGGCCCATGTGGTGCCGGGATCAAAGGAATTATTGTTTTAAGGTGGGGCTGAGCGAGGGTAATAGGGCAAGGCAGTGTCCAAAATGTGGAAGGAGGGACATGACTGAGTTCAGCAGGCCCCAACCCGCCAAGCCTGTCCACGAAGAACTCATTTTGAAGTCAATGGAAATTCACCCAGCCGTGCCACTGTTAAGCCCGCTGATTTGGGATTCTGCATTTCCACGCTCAGGCTGTCTCACATGAAAGCAGAGTTTCACCCAGGCTCATCATCCTGACGTTGCAAGCATTTTTCAGACAGCCAGAACCATTCGGGGCAGAGCCACTCCAGAATTAACGCCCCATTGCCCATAGTTACTGGTGGGAAAGTATTGCTTATTGCTTCTCTCCAGCCAGTTTGAAACATTTCACACAGGCTACTCAGTAGCCTTGTCTAATTCCTATCCACCACCCTGCGATGTATACATGCCGTGCGAGCTGAAGAGGACAATGGGTATGTGACATGCTGCACCCCACCTACACTTTTGTGGTGTGAGTTGTACATCATTCCTGGTCACCCTTACAGCATAACTGTATTGTCTAATGCAAATTACATCATGAGTGGTCTTTTTGGAAAGCTCATGACATATTGAACATTACTGTTATGATAACACATTTCCTGCATCATCATACACATGGACAGATGTGAAACTGTTGTATCGCATCCCCAAATGTGTGTCTTGCACAGCTTAAATGGCCAGTCAAACACAGAGCTGTGGGCCAAGCCCTGCAGAGGCATGCCTACAGGAACAATAAATGGGCCTAAGCAACTTGACTCAAGAAAGATCACACCCACTGCCTGACCTGGATGATCAGCTGGCCCCAGGGGGTGTCAAGGAAACTTATTAAAACACAGGCACCTTTGTCTGGGCCTCTGCCCTGGAATCTGGCTCCCAAGCAACATCAAGGACTGGCACCTACCCACGGAGTGGGAGAGTTTGGCTGCCAGATGTGCCAGCATCCAACCTGTGTGGTGAGCTGGGAATAGACTGGAACAGGAACCTAGAATGAGCATTATTTGACTATGATTAACTCCTTGATTTAATATCTTCTGATTTAGAATACTCCAACTTGGAATCACTTAAAATCGTACTGTAGTCAATAAATTTGTTCTTCCTGAAGCAGAGCATCTAGACTGAGAATGACAGAGCTGGTACATGTCCATTTCTTTGACAAACTTGACGGACAAGCGTAGGTGAGCTGGCAGGGTGCTGTGGACATTGAACCCTGCAGGACGGTAGTTCCCTGGGTCACATCTGGGACTAGGGGTATTTGCTGGGGTCTATCCCATGAGTGGCTAGCCACTGGGCTCCTCCCCTGGGTGAGGGACCGATTACACACGAGACTGGGCGTGAGATGACTCAAGAGAGGGGAATCACCCAGCAAGGCAGGCTAAGTAGAGGCCCAGTAGTGGAGTGGCACCAGTCCAGACTACAGGACGGGAACATCACAGAGTATCTCTAGATGCCACCTTGCTTAGATAAAACCTCTAGCATAAAAGACCTACTACTTCAGATGACCGCTTTCAGGGATTCCCTTCAGCTCCACTGGCTCTAGAGCAGATGGACACTTGTTCTCTTCCCTGTGCCAAGGCAGGGCACAGGGGAGAGGTTGGGCGGCAATGCTGAAGCCATAGAGAAGGAGTAACGTTTCCAACTCCTTCCTAAAGTAAGCGTGAAAGCAACTATCTTGTCTTCTGTGGAACACAGAGTGCTCTCCCTGCTCCCCACATGTCACTGGTAACCTTTTATTTTCTGCAATTCCAGCTCTGCCTTCCCACCTGTTAATGGAAAAATAATAGCTGAGTGACACTAATGGGGCCTGGGGCCTCGAACACATGCAGGACAGCTCTTCCATTAGCTACCATCACATGCATCTTCAGTTAAGGGCTGACGGCTGCCTTTTTAAAAAGCTCTGGCTTTTAAACAACAAAAATAGCTCTCTCCTTCAAGGGCAGGAATCTCACAGACCTGATGAGGTTATTAACTCTGTGTGTGTCAAAGTGGAGCACACCTCTAAGGGCAAGGAGAAAAGTTGTTTTCACTTGCCACAGAGGGTAGGCCGAGAGGCGATGGGTTCAAAAAGCAAAACGGCAGATTTGGATGACACCTCAGGAAAAACTTCCAAACCATAAGACAGTTATCAAGGAGACCCCCACCTCAACCCTTGGGAAACTGTTCCCATGCCCAATTACTCAGTGCTAAACATTTCTACCTTAGTTCATCAGAATTTGTCCAGCTTCAGCTTTCAGCTCATGGATCGTGTCAGACCTTGCTCTGCTTAGCTGTGCCCATGATTAAATATTTGCCCCCCTCCTAGAAGCTTAGACTATCAGCAAGTTTGGCAGGGGCTGAACAAAGCAGGGGAAAATGCCATTCCCTGCCTGCAGATTCTCCGGTCTCCTTCACAGATGAGTTTTATTGTGAGGGTGGAGGTTTTGGCTATTTTAGACACTCCAGGCTGAGCCCAGGGACTGCTCTGAAAATAAGGACCTTAACCCTTGCACAGCCCCAAAAGCTCGGTGCCCAGGAATAGGGTATTGCTGTAATCCAGAGGAGAGGCGACGGCATGAATAATTGAGGCCAGCTCATCTTCAAACGTCTGACAAAGTGGGATTCTCTCCCACAAAGGCTCATGAGATAAATAAATCTGTTGGTCTTTAAAAGTGCCACCAGACTCCTCATTAGTTTTGCTGGACAAAACTAACACAGCCGCCCCTTTTGAACTCAGGATGGGACACAGTCCTCTAGCCAACTGGAGATGCTATTTGGAGCAACCCATCACCTTGGTCTCCCAGCTTCCCTGTGAAAAGAAGCTAGATTGCAGCTCTGGCCATAGTTACCTGGTGCTTTTCCTCAGACATTTTTCCCAAGAGGAGAGGTGTTTACATCAAGCACCTTAGTGTATTCCCACCTGGATCATTTCAGCAGGCATCCTTAAATCCACCATGCGGTCTCAGTCGCATATGGCCTTCGTCTTCATTTCCTGCTCTGAAGTGGTGAGCAGGGCCGATGTCAAAGAGCAGATGTGTTCACCTGAGCATGCGTATTGGGCTGGGGAGGGAGCAAAACATGCTCTGTCTCCCCCAGATCTAACCCTTGAAATGGAGTTCTACGTATGCTTAGAGAGCTTTGGATATGTATGGCCATGGCCCCTTCCCCAGGCACAAACTTAACAGGATCCGTGATGGTGCTTAATTCCAACTCCAGTTTTCCATGTTAGTGCTAAGGTTCTTTAGAGTGTCATCCCCAGACAGAAGAAAAAGAAACCTTCATCTTGGTAAAGTGCTCTGCACTGCTGGCTGAACGATGCTACATATAAACAGAACATTACTACTCCATCTCCTACCAAAGACTGCTCATCTTAAGGTTATGGATGCATAACCTTAACTCTGTCCTCTGTGTATGATTTATAATACTCAGTTTATTTCCATGATCACATATTGGTTTCCCACAGTCCCTGACTCATTCAGGGCAAAAGCTGCATGACTTGCAGCAAATGAGACGGCTGTTTGGTCCCTACCTGATTCCCCAAAGCAGGGATGGGGCAAGGACTTGCTGAGAAAATGGCATGTGAGCAGATAATTGAAGGCTTCATAATGCCCATGTTCGATGGGCAGAGTTAAGGGAGCCCGGACAACCTTACTTCTGGTATTTCCTGCTTTCTGGCATGTGACCAGGCTGATGTAAGAGTCTTTCAACATCTTTTATTGTCTAGAATTTTCTAGGCATCTAAAGAGAAGAGAGGATATTAAAGAGAGGAAGTGTCTCACACAGTTGGAGAACACAAGCATGGCGGATCGCTCCGTTCCCTTAACGCACACTTTGGGACATTGGTGGGCCTTTTTCTCTCTGTCAGGATGTGGCAGTGAAGAGAACCACTGCTCCTCCATCATGGCCTGTGGCCCAAAACCAACAGACTTGTGCACTTCCATCCCCAAAGCAACGCTCCCCCCCCCGCGTCCATTGCAGCCCCGACACAATGATTCTCCACCCTTTTATTTCAGCTTGCAGGCAGGGGGTAGCCGGCCACTCTGGCCCCACTGGCCTGCCACTTTCAGGATGCCAGCAAGCCAGAATCACAGGAACACTGCCATCCAGACTTCCCCAGGCCTTTAATATGAACAAAACCCCAAAACACTGTTAAAACAGCGTAGAGCCAGCCCAGCTCCCCCCAGCTCCCAGCCGCTGTAGGCAGTTCTCAGTTTTCTTTACACCAGGAGGCAGGATGCATGGGATTCCTGGGCCAAACGGCCCCAGCCCAAGCTCAATTTTAGGCCCAGAGTCCCCCCCAAGTCTCTTGCTGCTTCCACCAGGCCCTTGAGATGAGCATCCCAATTACAGCTGCACTTGTCCTTCTCCATTTGTCCAGGGCTGGGCACTGGACCACGCGACCTCTGCTCTCATCAAAGGGATCCACCCAAATGTCCTGCCTGCGAAGTTTTTGCCTAGGAGGCCCATGCGGTTGTGTGAGCAGGGAGAAGAGAGGCAGCACACAGCCATCGGCACTGAGGGAGCCTTCGATCTGCTTCCCCGGTGACCTTCTTCAGTCCTTTTTTGCAGTAGTGATGCTAAACGGCCAGGTCAGCCCGCCGCTCCTGTGCAAGAATGTTTAATGCTTCTACCAGCAGAAGCGCCCCGTGGAAATGTCTCTTCCCCGGCTGGCCGTACGACCATTGCTGCCTTGCTGGGGCTTGTAGTTTCACCCGGAGAGAGCTTTAAAGAAAAGCGAGAGTCCCCACAGCCCTGAAGCAGCAGAGAAGTGCCATCCTCGGCTACGTCCTTCTGGTTCTACTTCAGGACACAAGAAGAAACAAGAAGCTGCTGGCCATGGGGGAAGGAAACGCTCCCAGGTGAGGCGATAGGTCCAGAGTTATCAGTTCCAACACAGCTTTGTCTGCCCTGTCATCTCTGTAGGCCAGCTGGTCATGGCACTGACAGCCAGCTAGATGACTGATGAGAGGGTGTCTGCTTGAATACTTAACCCTTCCGAGGCAGTTCCAAGGTCCCTCACTGTTTCCCAATAGATTAATGTTCCTTAAATAAACCCCAGTTGCTTATTGTTTACAGCTGTGGTTGGCTTTGCCGTAGGAAGAGATGATTAAATTGCACGTTCTGAGAGCCTCCCAGGTCTCTGCATGGACCTCGTTGGGTGAGTGGGGATAATGCGTGTGTGCACCCGGCCTTTTCAGCTGGCTTCCCCTCTCACAGACGGACCTGGGAACCAAAAGAGACAGACACAAGGCTGACTGGAGGGAAAGAGATCATTGGTTAGCCAAATGGCTCTGGCTTTCTGTGTCCCGCGTGGTGCAGAGTGGCATTTTGCTGCCCTCCCTCGGAGATGGGCTGGTCAGGTCATTAATGGGTAGGGTTACCAGATGTCAGGAAAAAGGAGGACATTTCCTCCTTTTTACATTCATGTCCTCCGTCCAGCAGGCATTTTAAAAATACATGATTTTGTCTGGCTTTTACTCACAGGGCTTAAAGTATGCTGGGATGCCCTGGAACACCCTATTTTTAGGGGGAAGTGTTCCAGGTCCCCCTAAAAACCGAAGAATATTACATTAACAGTACATTTTCTCCATGTGTCCTCCAATGTCCTCCTTTTCATACTTCCCTGTCCTCCTTTCCATACTTTGGTATCCGGCAAGCCTATTAATGGGAGAATGACACAGTGGTGGGAGCACAACAGGGGACTTGGAGTTTAGCTAGTTCCTAGGTAAGGGGTTTTGATGAAGCCATGCAGGACAAAATCTGGGTGCTAGAGAGGCCCCAAGGACCTCCAAAGGCCCTAAATAGACTTGGTCAGCATGGCTGGATATGAAGCCTCCATGATCTGTATCTGTGCTGACACGGCTTTCCTTACCCACATCAACACTGCTGACCAGCTCACAGATCAGCGGTCCCACAGCAGCCTTCTTTCACCCAGACCTCTGTGGTTTGATCCCCAGGCAGCCAGGCCAGTGGCAGCCGGATCGAGATTGGAAGTGTAAGTGCCACAATCACACCTCTACCCCACCTCGCCATGCTACAGCCGTTTGGGTGGAGATGGAGCAGCCAGGGTTTGGACTAAGCTTGGCTCACATCAGTCACTGGGAGATGTATCTCTGTGGGCAAGAGGAAGGCAGCTCTGGGCTAATTCTGGCCATTGAGCGGCCATTTGGTCCTAAGAGCCAGGGGACGATCCTTTCCCAGGATGTGCCAGTTTAACAGGAATGAGTGATGCAAAGCACCGCAAATGAGCAGGAGCATTTGAAGCGCTGAATTACCTGACATGTTAGGACTCCAACTCACACATTTCGAAGAAGCTGGGGGGAGAGAGACAACAAAGAGGTTAGTTTCCCTTCTCCTGGAAGTCCTGTTGGTGGCGCGATGCAGCTGGATGTGCCATGCTCCTCGGCTTGGAAAGAATGTGGGTAATTTGAGGCTGAGGGGGCTGCTCCCTGGGGAACAAAGGGTTAACTCCCACTCAGTTTCCCCTGCATGGGAAACCAGTATCAATGAAAGTGCTAGGCCTGGGCAAAGGACATAACCACCCTATAAAGCCGAGAATGGTGACTCCCCGAACATTTTTCACTTCGGCATCCAAAGTGCTTCCCACACACTGCGGCTTGCAGGGTGGGCTCACCGAGCCCATTCTACAGAGACAGGCACAATGGCCGGCCGGAGATGGGAGATCAGCAGGAAAACTCAGCTGGTGTATTTGGCAGACCAGACTCAACATCCTGCATCACCTCCCAAAACGTGCCAGGCCTTGTGGAGTGAAAAGTCCAGCTCCAGCAGAATCCTGTAAACCCCACAAACTCTGGGGCAGTTCCTCAGCTGCCTCTGCCCCATCCTGTCTCTCTTAGACTCAGGGAAGGCCATGGGGCATCCGGTACATCACCAAATATTGGTGTCAGGAGCTGGTGACCTGTCCCTTAGCCAGTCTGCTCCTGGATCCAAACAATCATGCCTTATGCTGCCCCTTTCACGAGTTTCCTCCCCTGCAGGCATGGTGCAGGCATAAATTCACTAGCATTCTTCACTAGCATGCACAGCCACCATGCCATAGCCCTTATCTGTCAGGGGACATGTCAACTTCCACAGTGTCCGCCGTCCCGGGTGTAACAATCTTTGCCCTATAAACTCCGAGCACTTGAGGGAAATCCTGTCTGAAATACAGCTTCATCCTGCAGAGAGCAGACTAGATGGGAAACTGAAGAGAACAGCTCACGGCTCCTAGGCCCTGGCTCACAAGACGCTATTGGCTATGTCTACACGAGGAAAAGTTTGAATTTAATTTGAACTATTAAGTTCGATTTTAGTTTGAACTAAACTCAAACTTATTAGTTTGACTAAGCAAAGTGGGCTAATTCAAAGTTAAGTCAAATTAGTCCACTTTTTAAATTTGAACTATCTGCCCTTAATTCAAATTTATTAAGTTTGAACTAAGGGTTAATCCTAGTCTACACCATCCTTAGCGCGAACTAAGGTTCGAACTAAGGGCTTAGTTCAAACTAACAGGCAGGTCTTACTAGTTCAAACTAAGCTTTCCTTAATTCGAACTAACTTGCAAGTGTAGATGTATCGTATTTGCCTCAGACAAAACAGCAACGTTGTGAGATCCCAGCCTGAGTCACAGGGAACCATTCTCCACCATTGTGCCAATTAAACGTCTCACAAGACTGCCATCACCAGCCAATGCACAGTAATTATTCTCTGTGTTTAATCAGGAGGTGGGGGGCGCTAGGACACAGAGGGAAGCAGTGAATTGACCAAGGTCACACAAGAAGTCTGTGGCAGACCCAGGACTTCCCCAGATCTCTGCTCAGCACCTTGACCACGTGACCATCCTCAAATGCCAGAGGAAACGACCATGAGATTCGTCACAAATCCATGAGTGGGAAAACATCGTGTATTACCCCCTAGTGGCAGGAAAACATGGCAAATTTTGCATCTGAGGAATGAAGAGGCATGAGGTTTAGTAGCCTGGGAAGTACTTGGGAGGTACAAAGGGAACAGCACAAACATCAGCAGTGGGAAGGAGGCCCAAGCCAGTGGGAGATGTCCCATTGCTGCAGCCTTAGATCTCCTGCCAAGGGGGCTGTCGCAAAAGGAAGGAGGAAGAGGCTGCCTCTAATCCAAGCTCCCTGGATTCAGCTGGGGGATGAAATATCCCTCCCCAGCATCAACACAGTTTAATACATTCAAGCAGTTTTGAACGGCGAAGCAGAGGCTTGCATTGCACGGGGACCTAGGGATGCGGGGAGTAAGGCACGAAGGGATTTCCAACTGGAACTGGGGCTCTCTGAACTGACAAAAGCCAAGAGACCACCTGAACATCCAGGGTTAAGATCTGCCCTTGCCCAGTGGCAGGAATGCAGCAAGCCTCATCCACGCCCTCTCCAGCCTGGCCCTCTCCAGTCCGACCCATTTCGCCTGGCTGCTTCCGGAAAGCACACTCCCATGGAAAGGGGCAGGAAGGCAGCAGAGCCGTGGCCCGGCTCGATCTGCTGACTGCACCAGCCCACAGACATGTCTACATGCCTCGCTTCGTGCTCTCCGGAGCTTGCAGGGAGCGAAAGTAGCTGGGATACAATGACCCTGTATTCTGAGTATGATCTACGAACCGTCCCGGAAACAGGAGGGGAGAGAACGCTGCTGGAACATCCCGAGTTAACGCACACAGCTCTTGGAGCGAATGCACTACAGACATCAGGATGGCGCCGTCACGTGGAGTCTGAATCCTCTTGGGAAGTGGACCCCAATGTACCCTGGATACTCTGCCAAGCAGGCGTGGGAGAGGAGGGTGTACAAGGGAATCCCCATCCTTTTTGGAAGATACCGCTCCAAGAGGCAGTGTAGTTTAGTGGTTGGAGCACAGGAGTAGGCGTCATGGATTTTATTCTTGTCACAGATTTGCTGCATGCTCTGGGGATGTCACCTAAGCCAGGGCTCTGCAACCTGTGGCTCTTTGGCTACCCCTTTGTGGCTCCCAGCTGTGCGCACACACACACACACACACACACACACACACACACACACACACACAC
>ML682063.1:871234-1009857 GCA_007922195.1 Podocnemis expansa | reverse complement strand
CACACACACACACACACACACACACACACACACACACACACACACACACACACACACACACACACACACACCCCCGCCATGGGGGACCCAGAGGGCGGCTCACACCAGGCCCTGGGCTCTCCCTTGTCACAGGGAACCCTGTGGCAGGCACCCTGGCCCAGCTCCCCACGCCCACCAGCAGGAGGCTACACCCATTACATCTCTCAAAACACTTGGTTATTGAAGGAATTTTTAAAAATGGCTCATCTTTTGAGTTGCTGACCCCTGCTACGTGCTCTGTGCCTCAGTTTCCTCATCTAGCAAACAGGGCTCATGCTGCCAGCCCACCTCACCTGGGTTGCATGTGCACCAATCACTTTGTGATCAGCGAATGGGCAGAGCAAATGCAGCTCCCCGGGCCTTCCCTGGAGTTGTAGGTGCCCCGCCCCACTGAAAACATGGGCCTTTACAGCATTAATCAACGTCCCATAAAATGTCCCCTGAGTGCAGAGAGGGTGGGACCTGCAATTTCTTCTAACCCCCACCCTTGAGGCAGCAAAGTGATGCTTGGATCGCCTGGGTGGGGTAGGATGAACCCCTGACTGCAGGCTGCACGTTGATGGCGCAGTGTCACGTTTCAGATGCCAAGCTGCACTTCTTGACAGGGAGATCTGACAGACCCTCCCGTGGGAAGAGGCGGCATGTTGCTGCCATCACTTCCAATAGAGCTGGAAAAAGCCCAGCAAAATACGGAGGGGGGAATGCTCCTGCAGTCATAGAGGACGGAGTCCAGGGTCCTTTTTTCACCTGCCGACATCTGTGATCCGGCCTCAGGGGGACCCTAAAGGGTTGCTGACTCCATGTGGCCCCACTCCCCAGTGCTGATGCTGGTGGTGGCCTGGCCAAGGCTCCATCAATGGGTCCAGCACCCTTTCCCAAGCCCCAAGCATGTGGGGCTGAGCTAACTGCTTCATTGCCGTACCCACTTTACACAGTCAGGCCTGCAGACACATCTGGAGGAACAGAGGCAAAAAGGAGAAGCAAGGACAAAGCAGCCTCCGATGGTTCCCCAGTGCAGCCAGGGTAGGAAGCTGGAAAGCACCTCCCTGCTCCCTCCACCAAGCAAAAAGCTAGACGCAGCCTTTGGCCCAGAGTTGCGCCGGAGATCCTGTTCCAGCACAGCTCTCATTATAAACCTGAGGTCAGATCTCACAAGACAGAGGGCTCTTGTGCTAAAGGCCATTTAAATGTGGCTGCTGGAATTCAGGGCTGGGAAGTGGGGCTCCCGACCCACTGTGAAGATGGTGTTTGTGTAGGGACATGGTCTTCTAACAGATGGGCTGAGACCTAGTGAATTCACTTCATGGAAGGCACCAATCCGAGTGGCATTTTTAGGCCACATAAACTATGGCTTCTTAAGAACTGGTGGGAGGCTCATCAAGTTCATTTAACACCAAGCCACCGAACAAGAATGATGCTCAGTCCACATCAAGCTGGGCTGGGAGCCAAGAATGACCAATTGCCGTGTCTCCAAACCACAGAAGAGGAGCTGTCTGGGATGAACCCCTCTGGCCACCAGCTGCATTCCTGGCTTCCAGGAGCCACATTTCACAAGACGCCCAGATGGTAGAGGACAAAAGCTTCTGGTCAGGTTTATAACAGCAATAAGGACCCCAAAGATCAGCCGACTGATGATCAGATAAAGACTAGCTCTTTGCTAACCACTCATGCCCAGCTAGTCCTTATCTGAGTTGCTGACTGGGTCCTTGTTGCTCAAGCTAACCTGTGAGGTGTCCACGGTTGCAGAGGACACGTACGGAGAGTCACAGTCTGCAGTGACTTCCCTGGCAGTCTCCCGCACTGCCACTGGGTGTGGACAGAGTCCAGAGCGCCCACGGAAAGCAGGACCAGGGAAATGAGAATTTCAAAGCAGCGACCCCAGTTACCAGGAGAAATCATCAGCGGGGCAGCATCCTGTCTTGAAACATCACACCTGCAGCTTTCTCCCCACTGACGTTTAGATGGCGGCTCTCTGGAGCTGAAGCCGGGTGAGGTTTTACACCACCATCACTGACTTTGGCCCAGCCACTGCCATGGGAGTAACCTGCACCCGTTTTAGGTGCGTGCTGCTTGGAAAAGCAACAGCGTCCTGATCTTGCCCAGGCGTGGGGATGCTTTGCCCCACCTGCCCTCACGCTGATTGCTAGGTGCTACACCCAGCAGGTGTGTTGCTGCAAGACGGCCAGATGCTGCTCCCTGCACCGTGAAACCCAGCACCGATTGGTTGTCACTCACTGTTAGTGGGTCAGCAGCGAAAGCGGCCACACTGTTCCTCATCTCATTCTCATTGCCCCGCAGAGGGATGAGTGAGATGTTACCCAACCTGGAGTCCTGCTGTGTCCGCGACGCCCGCACCTTGGAGGATTCAGAGGGCCACACGTTCCCGCCGTTCTGGGGAGGGAGAGCAGACACTCAGCAAGTGAACAGATGGTGGCAGGGAGGCCAGCTGTGCTGCTGACACAGGCTGGGCCAGAGAACGTGGCCATGCAGAAAGCGCTTTCAAATTCAGGCCAGCTGAACTGGACAGCTTCCCACCAGCAGTTTCTCAGCTCTGACCCAAGGGTCTCCGTGTCTCACTCAGTCCTCGGCCACTAGGAAAGCAGTCGGCCCCCTGGCAATGCTGTGTGAGATCTTGTTCACTAGGAACTGAATTAAGAGCCACCTGAGCACTGACCAAGATCCAAAGGGGCAATCGTGTTAGTCTAGTTCAGTAAAACAAACAAACAAAGAGTCCTGTGGCACTTAAGGACTAACAAATATATTTATTGCATGAGCTTTGGGAGAAAAGCCACACAACTCCTTGTTTGTTTTACTGAGCATTTACGTATGGCACCAGACATAGATCAGAAACATCTCTGCTGAGCACAGCCCATGCTGGAGAGGTGAGCTAGCGGTTGAAGACTTTACAGACCATTTTAAGGGCATCTTTGAGCCAGCAATGACCCATCCTGTTCCTTTCCAGTGCTTGTCCACAGCTACCTACCTACTGTACTTATCTGGCCCTGTCAATACCATTTTTTTTCTCTCCTACCCCCTGTAAGGCAGGGCAGGGCTGCTCTCCCCATTACACAGTTGGGGAAACTGCAGCACACAGAGGCAAGGTGATGTGTCCAGGTCACAGGATGCATGTGACAGAGCAGGATTTGAAAGCTGCTCTCCCAGCCCTCAGCTTCTAACTGCTGAGCCATCCTGCTTCTCCGACGGGGTTGGGGAGAAGCCAGTGACCTGGTTAACTGGAAGGAATCTCAGCTAAGATACGCTCCTCACACCTGCATTGGTCAAAGGTTCTTTAAATTCATCTAGCACCCCATGACTTGGTGGACCATGACATGCACCAGGGAGAGAGACCTGCAGGAGAAACACAGCCCAGCTTTTGTCTATGGACTGGGGAGGTGGCTGTGTCAGTGGCCCCAGGCCAGTTGGCTCCACATGGCATGGGTGTAGCCTAGCACTGAGGGAAGCCTCTTCTCCAACTCCCATCTCCCCTCCCTGCCCTGATGGATGGCAACATGCACTGATGGGCTGGCCACAGTCCCGCTCTACCTGGACGTGGAAGAAGGTCGCAAACCACTCCCGCAGCTCCATCTGGGTATCGCAGCACAGGTACCTATGGAGGAAATTGAACGGGAGGTTAGGGTGGGTGTGCTGGCCATAAAGGGCGTGGGCAATGAGACAAACCCCTTCTCCTGTCCCCCAGTGGATGTGAAACACAAGCCCTAGGCAGTGGGACGGCTCCAGCATGGGGCAGGGCACTGGGACCAGTGGGCATGGATCTGCCAGTGTACCAGGAGGCAGGGCTGTCTCTAATGAGAGCCGTGAAGCTGCCGTATCCCTTACTTATAGATCAGTGGCATCTTCCCCTTGGAGGATGCTGTCAGGTTTCTCTTTAAGGGTGGGTTTGTTTGCAGCGGGGAGAATTTGATTCCAGCCCATGAATCTCAATTGTTTGCCTCTGACAGCTCAGATTGATTTGAATCATTTCAGGCCTACTGGAAAACTATGTCCTTTAGGCATTCAGGATCAGGACCCAACGTTACTGGGCCCTCGGCTGTTCTCTGGATCAGGCCCATTTTTTTTATAAGGTGCTAGGATGCCCAGGCTGTGGGCATGAGCGGATGTCATGATTAACTGTAACACAGCCAAGTGCCAAGTGATGTGTTACTGGCATAGTCATTAGTGATCAGAGAACATCTGGAGTGCCTGACAATGACAGCTGCTCCGAGCGCACTTGAGAATTAGGCAGAGAGGGCAGCTAGACAGGCAGAACCGGAGGGAGGGTGTGACACTGTCTGGGTCTAGGGGATTGTTTATGATTATCTTTCATATTAATATTTCATATTTGCAATAATGTGTGTGTGATATGCCAGGTTTGGTGCCAATAAAAAGGTTGTAATTAATGATTATATGGTTTATAGGCAGTTGTCATAGCTGTATTAAAAGTTAGGAATGTGCTTGTTCTATCTGTGTTCTAAGTTATGTGATTCTAGGGCACACCCAGACTGGGTGGCTGCAAAACCATTGTTCTCTTAATGTCCCATTAAGGAAGCTCCTTGGTACAACAAGCTCAGGGAGAAACCGGTCAAACTGCTGGGACTTGCCCATGTGACTCAATTCCATTTTGAACTGCAAAAAACTACACGCAGAGGGGGTAGGCCAGAGGTGATAAAAGGCAGTGGCTCCATCTCAGTTTTGTCTCCAGTCTCCAATCTGCAATCAACATCTTCCTCTGGAACTATTCTGCTGCAGCGGGACAAAGGACTGAGACCCACCCCAGTGCTGGGTGTCTACCAAAGGAATTGGACTAACCTGCAAACTACAAAATTCTTTAAGGACTTCCCTATCTAAGGGACTATAAATCATTTGTATGTATATGATTCACTTTGACCCTTTAACATCTCTCAGATTTTGTTTTCTTTATATAGTAAACCTTTAGTTGTAGTTACTAAAGGATTGGCTGGTAGTGTGACATTTTGGGTAAGATCTGAGCCTATATTGTTCTGGGCAACATGGCTGGCCCTTTGGGGTCAGGAGAACCTATTTCTTTAAGAGACCCAGTGGCTAGATAGGGACCAGAGGAGCTGATGTGCAATAAACGGGGCTGTTTCTATTGTGTTATGCTTGCTGATGACCAGAGTGGGGAATCAGAAGCATGTTTTGCTACTGACTGGGAGATCGGTTTAAGTACCACCCATCAGTGGTTTGGGGATTTGGCCCCTGGTTTGCAGCTTGCCCTGATTTTCACACATTCAGGAGGCTATCCCAGGAGGCCCAGGTCACAGACAGAATCCAGATGGATGGGTGGCTGAAGAAATGGAGAGTGGCTCCTTTAAATAAAGCTATGCCGGACATGCCTGTGCAGGTGGAGACAGACAGAACATGCAAGAGACTCCCTGACTCTCTCCTGGATGGAATCAGAACTGTGGAACTGTGCGTCATAGACCCCATACTGTTAACAGTGATTCTCAGGTAGCTCAAGTGGCAGTGGCCCACAGAAGGGGTCTCTAAGCAATGACGGTTTGTGACACAGCGAGATCCAGGCCGGCGATAACAACCATACTAGGAAATGCAGCTAGATCCTGGCAGAAAATGAAAGAGCAAGCCCACCAGCAAATTCCCCCAGGCCCTGGCCCACCCATCACAGCTCCTTACCACTGCTGCTTTTCATGCTTCTCATTCTCATACAGTACTGTGAAGCCCCAGCTGGAAGAGAAAGGAGAGAACATAGCGATGAAGTCTGTGGCTTTCCCATCCCGGCAGCTCCGTGTCCTTCAGGTTAATATGTTTTCCACTCAAGCAAAGCCGGTAACCCAGCAACCACAAGCACCTTTAGGCTATGGGGGGCGCTGGTGTGATTTTCCACCACGGCCAGGCATTCTCCTCCGTGGTCTTTGCTTTTGGGGAGGGCCACGTGGCACTTCCGCCCTTGATGGGGAGTTCTTGCGGCCAGAGGATACCAGCAATGCAGCAAAGGGTGCCCCGTGATATGCAGTTTTAAAGGGGTAGCCATGTTAGTCTAGTTCAGCCAAACAAACGGGAGTCCTGTGGCACGTTTAAAGACTAACAAATTTATTTATCACATGAGCTTTCGTGGGAGGAAAAATCTCATTTCATCGATGCTTAGTGTCTTCAAGTGTCTGACGAAGAGGGATTTTCTCCCACGAAAGCTCATGCGATAAATAAATTTGTTAGTCAAGATATAATATTGTCCTGTCTCATGGTTTTGTGGCACATTTGATCAGTTTGCTTCTCAATTAAATACACCCACCTCTGGGGGGTGGATGGGACAGCACAGTGCTTGCTTGAGCTCTGGCACTTCTCTCATTGCAAATCAATTTTTGTACATTCCTAACTGATGCAGCAAGGGCTCTGCCTACGCACAAATTAAGCACTGGGATGGGATATTTAACAGCACAGTATGTTACCCAGCAGGTAGCTAGAAAACAAACAACCTTAACCCTGATTCCTCCTCTTTTTACAGTAGTGTCCAGCCCACAAGCTCCCCAACTGGTTGGCACAAGAATGATGCCCAAATCAACATCACAGCCTCCTGGGAAGCCAGCTCTGAAGCCCTACATGAGGCACCATGGCAATGTTGTGGCACCCTGGACAGAATCACAGCATCTGGTCCAAGCCGAACCCCACAAGCCCCAAGGCAAAAGCTTAGCCGTGCCAGAATCTGCACAGTGGGGCTAACAATGTGAACCCTCGAGTCTCCAGTCTGCTCCCTACACAACTGAATTGCTCCCAAATCAGCCCTGCATAGGGGCCGAGCACCCAGTCGTTGGACCACCTGATGTTTAACCCCCTGTGTACCACACAGTTTAACCCAGAGACGCGCTGTGGTGCTGTGCGCTGGTCATTCCTCTGCTGGTCCCTTTCATCTCCCAGCCCTGGCACAAAGCCCCAGCATGGCCTATTTTACCATCCCCTGCATTCTTCCTTTCCCCCCTACTGCAGACAAATCTGGAAAGACATCTGCAGCTGCATAGGCTCCCCCACCCTGCTGTGTTGGTCTCTCCCAAACCAAGGGAAAGCTGGATCTATATTTGGAAGGGGACCTGCCAGGAAAAGTCAGAGCTCCGCAGCAAGTGGTGCTACGGCTAAGCCACTCTCTCTGAGTCAGTACTCCAACCACTTGGCTATGTTTCAATGAGGTCACCCCAGTTGCTTTGTGCAAAAGCAGGCATGCCATGCTCATCCCTTAGCCAAATTCCAAGATGGAGAGCAACAGTGTGCTCAGGAACTTGTCGTGGGGCATTGCCTGACCTCCTGCACATCGCTGGTCACAGAACCTCGCCTGTGACAGACCCACAACTTCTGGCTGAGTTACCAGTGTCCCTGAATCATGATGTGAAGGCTTTGAATTAAACCGTTTACACTAGTTTAAACCTGCCAGGCCCCTGCAGGAGGAGAAGGTGCAAACCCACCAATCCATCCCAAACCCAAATCTGGCCATCAATTAGACCCTAAGCACGTGACAAGACCCCTGAGCCAGACCGAGGGGACAGACTTGTCTGTAGTCAGTCAGAGCCCAGCCTAGCCCAGACCTGCAATGTGAACAGGCTGGCTGGGCCTGTTATCAGACCACCCCCAGGAAGCATCTGTATGGGCGCCTGCTTCATCCCATGCACTCTCCCAACCTGGCACCCAGTGCCAGGGCCTGTTGCCACCTGAAGAGGGTGAGAAACGCGGGTGGGCCAGGCAGTTCTCCACTACACCCAATGTGGCTATCAGCTGGCAGAGCTGCAGCCTGCAAGCATACCCAGCATTGCTCAAGGACTCGCCCACCCCGTTCTTCTTGCAACAAGACCAAGACCCGGGTGCACATCCACACAGAGGGCATCAGGCTGCAGACTCTCCAGACCCTCTCACTGAAGTTCTGGCTGCATTTTTCTCTCCCTTGTTTACACCCATCTGTGGCCCCCTAAATCCATGAGGCCTGGCCAACCTCCTTTTGGTGCTGGCCAAGATGCCCATCCATCACGGCCACAGTACTGACTTGTGGTGTGGGGTTAAAGGGTCCTTTCCTTTGGTCAAGGAGGAGAGCATCTAAGCCCATTTCCTGGCAACCACAGCAGGTACTCAGCTCAGCCTTCTCTATTCAGAGGGAGGCACACGTATCCTTATGCTGGCATAAAATCAGGGCAGAAGGCATGTGGTGTTGTTCCCAGTGTGGCTGAGAGCAGTTTTCTCCCCTGGAAGTGCTCAGCACATGGCAAGGTGGATCTCTGGGGATCTGGGGCTGTCAGGGGAGGGATGGAAAGGGGCAATGAATCTCAGGGACACCATATGCACAGCCTGAGTCTTGGAAAGATGAGGACTGTGTCTCGCTAGGCTGCTCTGACATCTGGTGGCCGGAAAAGACCCAGAACCCTGAATGCAATTCCTCTGCCGTGAGGTCTGCAGCTCCAACAGTGTGCTTGGGCCTGATTCCTGGCTTTTGTCTGCCTGTGGTGACTTCCCACCCAGGAAACCACCTGCAGCAGCAAAGCCCAGAGTTTAAAGCACAGCTGCACCCCAGCTGAGACTTGTGCAGTCAGAGCCGAGAACTATTCTGGAGGTTTAGGCATGTCTGCTTCCCTACTGGTCTGCAGCTCTGCTCCACAGGCAATGGGCAGCCGTTAACGCTGTGATAAGCGCAGAGAAACCACAGCATGTTGTGGAGGCAGCTGATGGTGTCTAACTACAGATGAGCTTTAGCAGGACAATGCTGTGGATCAGTAGAGCCCTAGTGGACTGAGTGGGGGGCTGGGAGCTCAGCCCTCTTGGTTCTGCCTCTGCAAGGCCTTGGGCAAGTCCACATGCCTGTTTCGTGACTCAGTTTACACTTCTGTGAAATGGGGGGAGGGCATAGCTATTGGCCTTGGATAATCATTATCTCCATAGGAATAAACAGGTATTAATTGGCATCAGCAATGAACCCAGGCACAACTGCAAATATGGTAATAAATAACTGGCGTGGAGGGCTTTGAGATCCTGATGGCCAAGACGAGGGAAGCACACCTCTTTGCGCTGCAGTTGTGCCCTGAGGCCCTGTTCATGATCCAGAGTTTGTCGCACCAAGCATGAACTTCAGAACATGAATGAATGAAGCCTCTCAGTGAACTGTACCATCACTCCCCTTTCACATATGGGGAGACTTTGGCATGGAGAGGCAAAGTGACTGACCCAAGGTCACTCAGCTATTCACAGGCAGAACCAGGAGTTGAACCCAGAGCTGCCAGCTCCCCACTTCATGTACTAGCCCTTGATCACTGCACTGCCTTATTGGTCTCTTGGCTTCCCGCTGACAGAGCTGATTGGGTCCAGGTCTCCCACGAGAACTGTTGCCATTCAAATTCCCACCCATTGCTCACCAGGTTGGAGGGCGGAGTTTCTTCTTAATTCCCAGGTAGACTTTCAGATTCTTGACTGGCCACTCTTTCTCTGGTCTGTGGCTCTGGGGAGACAGAAGAAGAAGGAGTTAAAGAGAGGAATAACCCAACGTTGACCATGAACCCTCATCCACAGGGTCGTCTTTCTGGTTCTGTTCACAGGGGACAGTCCACTCCACTGAGCCCAGCTTCAGCTAGCCGGCCTCTGGGTGACGCCAAAGCAACACACAAGAAGAGGATGGGTTTTTTGCCCCCCCACTCAAAGAAACACCCTTCTTGGACTCAAACTGAACACAAATCCTCCTTAGAGAGCAACCTGCAACAGAGCACTGAGGGCAAGCAGAGGGCACGGTGCTGTTTCCTGACTCACACAGGCAGCCAGACCAGATGACTCCTATGAGCTCCAACCTGGAAGTGAAAAGGATCTGAGTAAAGGGGCGAGGGTGACACAGAAAGTCTTGCGAGGAAGCACCTTACAGTGTTGTTGTTTTGAAGTGTAAAGCGAATGCCAGGAAAGAGTGGGAGCGACGGGTGCAGATCTGTGCAGAGAGCATGGTCAGGACTCGGCCACTCACAAACCCTGTGGAGTCGAACGCTGTCCTCGGCTGTTGCTGAGGCTATATGCCTACAACCAAACTAGGGCTAGCGGCTCCAGCTGACTGCACACTCTTCTGCCCATCACGTCACAAGCACCTCGACCGACTGTGACGTCAGACAGCAGGTGGGGACCGGTGCAGCTTGGCGGGGGGGACAGCAGCAGACATAGCCGTAATCCACAAAAAGCCTGTTTCCATGTAGACACCCTTAATGACACAGGCTGAAGGCCAGAGGTCTGTTTGCTGGAGAAGAGCCCCGGCCGAGCCGAACACAATATATGGACTCAGCCTCCCCCTGCTCCTTGCTCACCTGTTATTCGCTCCATGCTGATGGAGTTATTTCTTTCCCCCTCAGGGAGGGATGCCCCCAGGTCAGTCTGTATATCTGGCCCTGGCTCATCCCACAAACACCCCAAGCGAGCCTGGAGACATCCAAGCTGGCCTCTGTGTCTGGAATGGCTCCACCCAAAATGCCAGATCTGCCGATGCAGAGAGCCATGTTCTAGGTGTTGGATGGCAAGTTAGATGCACGTTACACGTGAAAGAGCCCCTTGCACATTAGCTCACATGTGAGTCACAGTGGTTCGATGTGTACAACACATGCTGTCCTGCACGTACCCATGATGTTGGCTTTATTCTGGGTAAGGTTGGGGTTTGATCTGAACTATCACTGGTCCCGTCCTTACAATGGCCCAAATCAAACTCCCAGATCCAATCCTGCACTTGGCAACTGGGGTTCTTGGCCCTTAATTCCTAGGGCTGGTTCTGAGCTATGCTGGAGCCCGACTCAGCCCCCCAGCGGCTCCTCCTTTGGCCCTCATATGAGTAGGGCTGACTATTTGTACATGCAAGACCCAAAGGTTATGTCCACACGATGCTTTTAAATCGAAACAATGACTGTTGTTTCGATTTAAAAGTTGTCATCTCCGAACGATATTTCATTATTTCGAAATGATGAATCTTATTTCGAAATAGTAAAACCTAGGCTGAAATTGAAATAGTCGTTCGGACATGTTATTTCTAAATAATCATTATTTCAATTTAACAATTTTGCCCTTCTCCTTCCCAGGGTGCCTTCCTTTTTCTCTATATTGGCTGGCAACATAGCCCTGCCAGGGGGCCATGTTGTCACACCTCCTATGCTGCCCCTCTCCTGATTCAAAACAGCAAGTCCTGTATCTGGATTTGCTATTTCGATTTGAGGTTTTTGCTTTTTTTGATTTAAGTTAATTTGAAATAACAATTTTATTTCGAATTAACTGATTTCAAATTAACTCATTTTGAAATAAGCGTCTACATGTGGATATAGCCAAAGAGAGCAGTTGACACAGTCAAGACGCAGGCATGCTGTACACATCGAAAAGAAGGACAATTTGCAAAGCAATCAATCTCACGTTCAGCAACTTACAAAAGCCTCCCTGGGTCATGAGGCGGAGTCAACAATGCTGATCACACACAGAATGTATCAGCAACGAACCGTCAACCAGCAGTGCCCACAAGCGGAAGGAGAGGGATTGCGCGGGGCTGACATGAGTGTTTAATTACGAACGACGGGGACAGAACCGTCCTCTGAATGCCAGGAAACACCAGCTTGTTAGCAAAATCTGCTTGACTTCAGAACAGCTTTCTCAAGGGAAGGGAAAGCCCCTTCAGACAGGACATTGGAATGAGCCTGGACCAAGCCATGAAAGCACACATTGTGGGGCCATCCCTGTGCTAGACAGGAGATGGACTGAGTGATCTACTTCTAGACTTGTTTTACCCAGCATTTCTATGGTTTTATGGTCATCTGCTGTGTCTCAGGGCCTCCCACCCCAGGCCAGGCAAGCTGCAAAACCAACCTTGTCTTATTCCCTTTCATTATCCTTTCACACCCTCCTGACGGGGAACATCTGCTAGCCCAGAAACTGCACTACAACCAGCTGCATTCATCCGGGGGAAGATCAGACCTCACACAGCTCTTTTGTTAATGATGCCCATTTCCCAATGAGAGCCAGGGATGCGCAGAGGGGGTGGATTACTAGAGGATTTGCAATACCCAGGGTACAGGCATCTGCATGTTTCAGCCGGCCCCAGAATCCAAAATCTTGATCACAGTGGAAGCAGCTTAACCAGCTGCCTTGCCCCATAGATCATCGTGGGGTGACCATCTGGTCAGAACCTCCTCCTTAAACACTCCACGTCCCCTTTGCCCAGGAAGAGAGGAAGGATGAGGCAGTGACAGGGCACCAACCTAGAATTCGGCAGCGTTCATCACCCTGCGCTGCCGCAAACCTCCTGTCTGAGGATGTCAAGTCCTGCGGCCTCTGTGCCTCGGTTTCCCCTCTGCGTAAGGGGGATAACAGCCCTATCCTGCCTCCCAGGGGTGCTGTGAGGTGCTCAGATACCATGGTAACAGAGATGGGAGGCCTTTCTGAAAACTTCAGAAAGAGAGACAAGAACACCTCTAGCAAGTGTCACTGCAACAGGGGCAGGAGGAATCGTGCCCAAGGTTAAGTGCCTGGACCCGCACCGAAGGCCTGGCTTTGGCTCTCCCCCTCTGCACAACAGGCATGATTTCATTCTGGCAATATGCCACCCTACTTCACAGGGGTAGCTGGAATTGAAAGAGGGTCTGACAGAGAGAAGCAGGGTTTTATTCTCCATTGTTTTAGGGATTTTCACTAAGCTCATTGTCTGTAGCCGTTGTAACCTCCCTCACTATGCCAACACGCCCCTGGACCCTCTCATTACGGCTGCTATGCATATCAAGGAGCACAGCCAAGGGCAGAGGGGTGTGGATGTGTCCCTACACAGCAGAAGATGGGGACACCAAGACATTTCTACCACTTTCAATAGTCACTGGACTGGATCAGACTCTAAAAAAAATACTGTTGTGTTCTATGGGAATACCCCAAGGCACTAGCAGCTAATCTAGTGTTTTGTATAGTTATTGTAAGAAGTACAGTCGTATTTTTCCACCTTCATTTCCCTTTGTGGGTGTGTGACTCCATCTTTTTTCAGATACAGAAAACAGCATGCCACACCACAAGCTCATGTCTGACCATGTTCAGCAGCTGTATTCGAGTCTGACCCAGGGCAAGTTTGTAAGGCAAGAGAGCAAATTAAAGCCCCACGGAGCATCCCGTTCAGCACACTTCTCTACTTACATTTATCAGGGCGGGGGTCTGCTGCTTCAGGCTCTGTTTAAAAAGGATCAGGGTTAAACCAGACACAGAGGACAGGCCACAGACTGGGGGAGAAGGGTGAGTGTGTGAGGGGCTCGTGCCATCCTCTAGGTAAGTGGTTCCCAACCCATGATACAGAGGCCAAAAATTACTGCAGAGGTTTTCAAAATAGCCCATGACTCCCCTCCTGCTGGCTGTAGAAGGGAGCCACTGCCGCAGGATCCAGGTGAAGCACATTTCCATGGGGTAAAAGATGGGTGCAAGCTCCTTGCTGCAGCCAAGGAGATGGGAGATTAGCCTCCCCTTCTGCTCAGCTGTAGCAGGGAGCATGCCAAAGTGGCCTGTCCAGTTCGTTGCTGGAGCCAGAGGAGGGGAGCACTGATTCCCCATTTTCCTGGCTGCAGAAGGGAGCCAATGCCCAGGGACCCAAGTGAAATGCACAAGGCTATGAAACTGCTGCAGTTTCCCCATTGCAGCCAGGAGACAAGAGATCAGCAAGAAGTCAGCCTGGTTTTCAGAGGTGCAGGAGTGGGGGGGGGCTGCTGGCAGAGGCTGGTGGTCCTTCAGGCCTGTAAAAATGACATCTGTGGCCCTTGAGCCAAAAAGAGCGGGAACCACTGCTTTAGGTAATGCCCTACACGTCCATGAAACAGGAGGTTTGTAAAGCAAATGTTGATTCGGGTCTTGCTTCCCAAGGAGCCAGGCCCGGAAGGGACAAGGATCTGTGCAGTAGGGGATTAGGGCACTCAGCCACAAATGGTGCGACAGGAAGGCCCACAGATAGGGCTATGGGGTACAGAAGGGCAGGACCAAAGGGTTATAAGGAGCCACGGGACTGACTCAAGAATCAGTTGTCAGGACAGCAATGTTCTAAGTCTGATTCATCCAGGGGCCCATGATGCAGCTTTGGACAAGTCACTCTTTACCTCAGTTTCCCCATCTTTGAATTGGGGACAAGAGCACCATAGTGCTTGGACCACCACTTGTGGTAAGCCATGTGTCAACAAGAAGTATTACTGTTACCATGCTGTGGAGATGCGTCACAGTCCCCAGGCCTTACAAGACTGTTAACACTGTTTGACAACATGATGTTACCAGTGTTTGGATTTTAGCAAGGCTTTTGATACAGTTTCCCACAGCATTCTCATTGGCAAATTAAGGAAGCATGGGTTGGATAGGTGGACTATAAGGTGGATAGAAAACTGGCTAGATCAATGGTTTCAGCGTGCAGGAATCAATGGTTCCATGTCTAGCTGGCAACCAGTCACGAGTGGGGTGCCCCAGGGGTCGGTCCTGGGGCCGGTTCTGTTCAACATTTTCATCAATGATCTGGATGATGGAATAGACTGCACTCTCAGTAAGTTTGCAGATGACACCAAGCTGGGGCAACAGTAGAAACGTTGGAGGGCAAGGACAGGATTCAGGGAGACCTAGATAAATTGGAACAGTGGGCCAATAGAAATCTTATGAGGTTCAATAAGGACAAGTGTAAAATCCTGCACCTGGGATGAAAAAACCCCATGCGCTGCTACAGGCTGGGAAACATTCAGCTAAGTAGCAGCAGTGTTGAAAAGGACCTGGGGGTCATGGTGGATGGGAAGCTAGATATGAGTCAGCAGTGTGCGCTTGCTGACAAAACGGCCAATGGCATACTGGGCTGCATCAAAAGAAGTGTTACCAGCAGATCAAGGGATGTGATCATTCCCCTCTATTCTGCACTGGTGAGGCCACATCTAGAATACTGTGTTCAGTTTTGGGCTCCCCACTACAAAAAGGACAGGGACATGCTAGACAGAGTTCAGAGGAGGGCAACCAAAATGATTAAAGGGCTAGAGCACAAGCCCTATGAGGAAAGACTGGAAGTATTAGGCTTATTTAGTCTGCAGAAGAGAAGATTGAGGGGGGATTTGATAGCAACCTTCAACTACTTGAAGGGATGCTCCAAGGAGGAGGGAGCTCGACTATTCTCGGTAGTAACGGAGGACAGAACGAGGAGCAATGGTCTCAAGTTGCGGTTAGGGAGATCAAGGCTGGATAGTAGAAAAAACTTTTTTACTAAGCGAGTGGTGAAGCCTTGGAATGAGCTGCCAAGGGAGGTGGTGAAATCTCCATCTTTGGAAGTTTTTAAGGCCTGGATGGACAAAACCATGACTGGGATGGTTTAGTGGGAGTGGTCCTGCCTCTGGCAGGGGGTTGGACTAGATGACCTATGAGGTCCCTTCCAACCCTATGGTTCTATGATTCTGTGATTAAACCGCTCAGTGTAAACAGATTCTTGCCCTTCATTTCAGCCTGGGTGCTCTAAAAGGTACTTGGGAATCAGAAGTAAATAAGGCTCCAATGAGGTGTAATGAAACCAAAAGCACAGGACCTTTCCACTCGAGTGAAAGGAAACTCCCCATTAGCTATTAGCAGTACGGGGTTCATGACACACATTGAGTAGTAGCT
This sequence comes from Podocnemis expansa, assembly GCA_007922195.1. Lineage (NCBI taxonomy): Eukaryota > Metazoa > Chordata > Testudines > Podocnemididae > Podocnemis > Podocnemis expansa. The sequence continues at coordinate 994,233 of ML682063.1, read as the reverse complement.
CTGATTCCAGCCTCCAGAGAGCATTAGTGCACACACATTCTAGGCAGTTTGTTATATAGGAATATAGGACTGGCAGGGACACTGAGCCATGTCCCAGGAGTCACAGATGACTCTGTCAGACAACCCTGGTCATAAAACTTTAAGAGCCGTCTTAAAGCTGGCTAGGTTGTTTGCCCTATTGCTTCTATGGGGCGAATGTACAGAACCTCCCTCCTCTGATGGTCAGAAACCTTCTTCTCGCTTTCAGACTACATGGATTCATGTCCAGTTCATCTCCGTTTGGTTTTCCGCCAACACTGTCCCCGCCTTTTTGTTAGCCAACCGCCACTCCCCCCTCCCAAGGTATTTACGGATTCCCTCTCAGCCTTCATTTTGCAGGCTAAGCTGGGCAAACTCTTCTACTCTCCTCTTCTAAGACAGACCCTCCAACCCCTGATTATCCCCATAGCTCTTCTCTGCATCTGCTTCTGCCTGAATTCCTCTCCCTTGCCCGGGCGTGACCACATTTGCACATAGGGCCAGGGATGAGGTTTTACCAGTGACTCATCTACAGGTCTCCTGCCGCTGCTGAAAATACCTCGCCTATGTATGCTGGCTGTGAAACGCCCACAGCCTGGTGTCACTAAGGACCATGCTACAGGCCCAAGGAAGCGCACACACCCCACCACAGCTACTAGGAAGCAGAGGCAAAGAGATGACTACAAAGACAGAATGGAGGTGGGGAAAGGCTGCACACTCATCCAGTTGGGGCGCTGCAGCGTGAGAAAGGATTGTGTGCCCGGGAGAGGTGTGGCAGCCCAAGTTGCTCACCCGCACTTCCTTGTAGAGCCTCAGGCAGATGTGGTTCAGGATAAAGTACCGGTCGTGGAAGCCCGTGCTCAGCCCAAGTCCCAGAAGGTTCCTCTCCTCCCTGAACTTCATCATGCCATGCTTGCTGTCTCCCACTTTGCTGGCTGGGGAGGGACACAGTGCTGTTAGAGGGGGAGGTTAAATTTAAACATGCAGCTGTGGGTAGACACAGCCTCGGAGGGTGGAAAATTCCCATCCTGCCTGCATCTGGCTGATGTCCCATGAGGCCATAAAAGTTTCTAACCCTGCTCCCTTGCATGCCTGGCACCCCCGGCAAGCAGTCACCTCTTTGAGGAACCAGCAAAGGATGCTGCAAGGACAGGCAACATCTGCCATCCCCAGTCACAGGAGGGACCCCATTGCCTCACCTGGGCAGAGACCAGTCAGGTGATCTGTGCAGAAACGGACATGTACCTGCATCTTTTCTTTTCTCCCCTCCCTCGGCTTTACTGCCTAGCTCAATCCAATACCAAGAAGGGAAAACCACGGCTCCAGAACCCTGGGCAGAGCAGTAAGCCACGTGCAAGACATTCCTGGGCTGGAGCCAGGACCATCTGGACACAAGACTGTACTCCTGTAGCTCCAGGACTGCACTCTGAAGGATGTCACAGGCTATGCAGAATGCCCTGACTCTGGCATTTCTGTGCCGTGAGGATTGGAACAGTCACTTGGGCAGCCAGGTTGCTCTCTTTTGGTCAATGAAGACAAGGAAGTGGGTGACCCCTGAGCATGTGGATCCTTCTGAACTGAGGTGCAGCATACCTCTACACACCCCAGCACTCACCCACCTAAATAAATAAGCATGTTCTCCATGGACAGATGTTTCTTCACCACCAGGTAGCTGTCTGTCCCCAGGCAGTGCAAGATAGGCAGGACTTTTTCAGAGTAGTGCAAGGGCCGCTCTGTGCAGGGAAAGAGAAACAAGTGTGTTAATGTCCCTGTCCAGCTCTTCCCCTGCAACAATGCTGAGAGCGATCAGAGCTCTGAGTTAAGCTAAGCAAACGCTTAGGAAGGAACAAATCCTGCCTGCATGGCAGGTTTTAACATGACCTTTTCCAAGACACTGTGGCACCCGGAGCCCATGAAGCACCCTTAGGGGAGAATATAGTGCTTTACAAACCAGGCCCAGGCAGCTCTTCCCCACCACCAGCATGCAGCCACTTCTGGGGCAGAACATGGGTGGCTGTTCAACAGCATATAGCAACACTACCCAACAACTTATGATAGGAAGTGAATGAAGTCCCTTCCAGCTGAGGCTGCCAGGTGGCTTTAGGAAAGCAGAATGCAAGTATTTGGGCTAGACATGGAGGTCTCATGCATCTTCTCTTGCGAAGAGAACCAGGGGGATTCTAACAACCACAGAGATCAGCCATTCAGCACAATACTGGGTAGCTACTTCTACACAGATTCAGAGGAAAAGCATCCATGCCATAGCACTGAACTGATCTCTTATACAAGCACTGGGCACGCCAGGTGCTGTGATCTGACAGAATCACAAATCAGCTACTGAAAAAAATACAGCCAGAGGACCAGAAAATACTACAGAGCAGGCCACTCAATTAGAATAATGACAGGAAAATAACAGTGCACTGCGAATTAGGGAGCCCAACAATTAATAAACAGCCTTTGAATGAGCCAGTTGGCATTCACCTACTTAACAAGCTCTCGCCTCCCGCTCTGTTGTGGAGAAGCAAGCTCTCTGGCAGAACCAACCAGCACTTATTGCAGTTTGGAGACAGGAGGAGAGGAGGCTAAACATGGGCGCTTGTGAATATTTTACAAGACAAAGCCAGTGGACTTTTAAACTGTGTTTTTAACATTGGCAGAATACCACCAGCGCCGCTTCCAGGCATTGTTGCCAGCAGAGGAAAAGCAGGTTTAAGGAAACTCCCTGCTCTTTGTGCGGAGCTTGGAGAGCAACAGGTGAAAGGCCGTGGACAAGAAACAAGTGTCAAAGATTTGTCTTCACTGTAGGGTTATCTATGGTAATTGGCACCAGGGGCAGAGAGAGAACAGACCATCTGCAAAGCCCTTCCCATGTCGCATGTCCTCACAGCTCTTACATTCCCCCTGCGTCACCAGCAGGCTTATCTGAGGGTTTTTTGAGCTGCTGAAACTCAGCCATACCGTGATTCTCTCCCCAGGTAAGAGCCCAAAGTGACTCACATGGCAGAGCCGAACAAGGGCAGGCAGCTTCCTCTTCCCAAAGAGGGCTCGACTATCTGAAGGCCACAAAATGTGGCTGTGGGCAGCTTGCTGGCTGCTGGCAATGAGCTCCCACAAAGGACTGTACGGCTGCTGGGATTTTCAGGAGATGGCTGGGCAAAATCCAGAATGGTCCTAAGCATCTACAGAGCATTTACCACTTCCACTGACTTCATGGGTCCTCAGCTTTTTGCAGGATTCGGCCCACTGCCACTAGTTAGTATTAACGTGGCACCTGTTATTCGAGCATCTCAAAGCCCTTTCCAAAGGTGGGTAACTACAGCCCTCCCTGCTTAAAGAAAACTGAGATCACAGAGGGGGAAAGGTCCAATTTTCAAAGTGGCTATTGATTCTGGATGCCACAGATCTGGGGACCCCAACTGGACACCTAAGGCCAGCAATTCAAAGCTGCTGAGGGTCTTAAAAAAGCAGAGAGGCGCCTGGTGGGGTTTTTAGAATATGCATCTTTAGGTGCCTATGTCCCTTTGAAGACATGGCCCTAGCATCAGATTTTCTGAAAGGCTGATCACTCATTTCGCATGGCTGCTCAGCACCCCTGCAAATTCAATCCTCAAATGTCAGGATGGGCCACGAGGAGATAACTCATCCAAATTCAGTGGGTATTTGGGACATCACAGAAATGGAGGCAGAAAAAGACCTCAAGAGATCGTCTGTCCAGCTCTGAGTGCTGAGGAAAGACCAAGGAAACCCAACCACCCCGGACAGGTGTTTGTCCCTCCTGTTCTTCAACACCTCCAGTGGCTGAGATTCCACAACCTCCCTGTAAACCTAGTCTGATAGTTAACTGTCCTTAGAATTAGAAAGTTTTTTCTACATCTCCCTTGCCACAGTTTAAGTCCTTCACTTCAGTGGACCTGGATGACCACTGCCATCTTCAGAACAGCCCTTAACAGCTTTGCAGACCATTATCAGGTTTCCCATTTGGTCTTCTTTTAACTTTTCCTCACAGGTCAGGCTTTCTAAACCCCCGATCATTTTTGTTGCTCTCCTCTGGACTCCCTCAAATTTGTCCCATCTTTCCCAAACTGTGGCGCACAGAACCGGACACTGCACTCCCAGCTGAGGCCTCTCTAGTGCCCAGTAGAGCAGGACAATTGCCTCCTGTGTCTGATGTTCAACACTCCCGTTAACACAGCCCAGAATGACATGAGCCCTTTTCACACGTGCATCGCACACTTGACTCGTATGTAATTTGTGATCCTCTATAACCCCCACGTCCTTCTCTGCGTTACGTCGGCCTCACCAGTCATTCTGCACTTCCTAGCTGCACACTTGATTTTTCTTTCCTATGCTAAGGACTTTGTGCTTGTCTTTACATCCAATCTATGTGACTTGCCAGGTACTGACATCTGAGCCGACTTTCCCAATACCCTGCCGCAGTCTGCTTGCTGTCCATCCAGCTCTTGGACCCAGTGTCCCACCCACTCTATGCCTGGTATGATCCTGTTCTCAGGGTAACTTTCCCACACCCAGACACGGACCTGCCTCCTCCCTCTCATTGACTTCGAAGCAGCACCAATACTCCTTCTCCTTCGTGATGATTTTCCTCCGGTCCAAGATCTCAAAGGTCAGCTCCTCCGCTGTCATTGTGGCTGGGATCTGAGGAGAGGAAGAAAGCTGTCTGTCACACCTGCTTGTCTCCATGTTCACCCACTGCTCTGTGCATGCTAAGCCCACTGATGTACCCGCCCTCCTGTCCGTGAGTTACAGAGCAGCCTGATGAAGGCATTTGTTCTCTAGCTCGCAGGCCGCCCTCTGGAGTGATTTGCCAGGGCTGTGGCTTCTGACAAGGCAGCCAGATGAAGGCTTTAGCTCTGCTGTTAACAGGACTGAACTGATGTCCCACAGACACTGGCCAGATGTACGGAAAACCCATTCTCTGATGCACCCCACTGCCTGTAGTCAGAGTCATCTATGGCTCATGGTGGAGGTGGAAGCTTCTGCCGCCCTCACCGACCAGGGCAAGCCCAACACTGGAGCTTAAGGGGCAGCCAGAATGCAATCAGCATGACATGACTCCTGGTGGAGACATCCTACAGGCCTGCCCATGGCCTCTTTCCTCTCCTAATGCCCCTAGTCCCCTGCCCTCGCCTCACCTTGACGTGCTGCTCTGCTTCTGTCTTCTTCTCCTCCAGATACACGGTGCAGATGAAATCGCCAGCATGCTGGAAAGAAACAACTTTCTTGTTTCTTTTCCCAACAGGTTTCAGTTTACAGAGAGGACAGACCTTGGTCAAAGTCGATCCCCTCCTGGCCTGACCTGCCACACCCCGGGGGAAGAGTTCACCTGGATGCGACGGTCTCCTTCAGTGCCTTGCATTATTCACTGAATAACCCCTCGTCCCAGTGTGTCTGCCCAATTAAGAAGGGTCTCAAACCCTACCTGTGACACCCAGGTGGGCGAAAGGGCTGTCATGTGATTGGTGATTCAATCAGGCCAGGCTGGGCAGGCAGTTGACCCGCTTTCCACTCCCAATTCTCAAGCAATCAGTTTTGCCAGGGTCCTTTCAGAAGAGTGATCTGGGACAAGCCATCATGTCACCTTCCCAGCATCCTTCTGGGTCTGGGCAGCCCAGCGGTGATCTATTCTTATGGCATGGACCTTAGGGATGATGAGGACACACCTGGCAGCCGCTCATTGGGAGGGGAAAATAGCTGGAGATGTTTTGTCCAAAGAAATATCTCTAAATGGGGTGAGCGTGTGCAGGTGTGACCCGCCCCTCTGTGCCACCCCCCAGCCTGGCCACCAGGCTGAGTTGCTGGCTACCTGTGTTCCACTGGACTGGCCAGCTACCCGCATCTTGAGGATGGCGGTGATCTCATCTTGCTGTTTCCTCATCTCTTGTTCATCCACCTGCCAAGGGGAGAGAAGGGCAGAATGACCAAAGATCCCTCCAGGGCTCAGGGGGCTGGAAAAGCCAGATGAAGAGCTTCACATGGATCCCCGCTTTGGGGAGAACATGGGTGTCCCCCATCAGCCCCTCATCCCCTGCCTGTCACTGACCCATGCTGGTCTGGGGATGCTCACCCACCCACTGGAGAACAAAAGGCAATGAGTTCATCTGCATCAGTGGTTCTCAACTTCTCTGGGGTCAGAACTTGTACTGGTAAATATTTCTGGCCTGGAGCAACAAAGCAAAGAGTGGAGACTCTGGGGGCAGCACCGTAACTAGGTGTTTTAGTGCCTGGGGTGGAGCAAGCACATTTGCACCCCCTAACACAGGTGGCACATGGGGTCAGAGCATGGGGTCACATGCCCTGCCCCCCCCAGATGTTTTGCTTGTGTTCCCCTGACCTCGACATTTATCTGCAGAGAGTGTTTTAAAGGATCTAACAGCTACTGCACTGCTGAGAAGTTTTGGTCCAGTGCCAGGTGATGAGCACTGGATGGGAAGAGAGGCTGGAGATCACAAAGAAAACAAAGAGAAAATCTCCTGGAATAAAATGGAGGAAGCCCAGGGCAAAGCAAAAGATGCTAAGGGCCATAAAAACCATCCGTCGATCTCAAAGCACTTTACAAAAGGAAGTTAGCACCACCCTCCACATTTTAGAGTTGGGAAAACTGAGTCATGGGGCAGCGCAATTGCCTGCCCAACATCACCCAATAGTAAAGCTGCAAGTAGAAGCCAGGTCTCCAGATTTGCTGTCCAGCATCCTAGCCCCCCACACCGCACTGCTTCGTAGAAAAGCTCAAATAGCTAGACACCAGGTTATTACAGACCATGTGAAGACTGATTCAAGCCCGTCAGAGAAAACAGTATTTGTTCTAGGGACCCACTTGCCATGTGTCTACAGTTCTAAGATATGGACGTACACTAAATATGAGCACATAGTGGTTAATGAGATCCTCCACCACGCGCCCCGCTTTGTAGTCCTTCCCATCCGTCTGGAAGAGTGTCGGCCCGAAAACAATGGCCAGGTTGTGTGTGTTCATCTGGTTCACATCGGCGAAGTACTGGACCCTGTGAAAGCAAAGGTATTAAGGAAAGATCTTCCCAGAGCATGGCGTCTGCAGCAGCCGCTGGGTGCAGAGAGAAGTGATGTTTGCCCCAATGGCCCTCTGAGATCTTGCCAGGCCAGCTGGCATTCTCTTTTCTCCATGGGGTGCTCTGTACAATGCTCAAGGACCAGATTATTAAAGGGAGAGAGATTTGTAGGGTCTGTGCCCAGGCTCCAGTGATAGGAACCTGCTCAGGCCAGACACACCTTGCTCCATCTTGGTCCAGCAGCAAATCCGAGCCACTGGGTGAACCGTGCAGGGCGCTGTTAGGTCAAAGGAATCAGCTGCTGCTCCCTGGGGATGGGGTTTGAATGCCAATCAGGCTCTTAGCAGGGTGGGTGGGTGCCTGAGAACAGAACTACCATGGGACGGGTGGAAAGGAGTTCCCCCGTCTCTGACTAGTCTAAGGGAATGGAGATCGCTTCCTGACACCTCTAGCCACACATGGCAGGACCCATGAGCCACACTGCCAACTAAAGGGGCTACAGAAAAGGGTCCACAGCTCTCTTTACAGAACAATGGGAAAGATGAGCACTGTTTGTGTATGTCCATGGTCTCCTTTCTATGAGGGTCTCACCAGCTCTCTGTGCGGAAGGTCTGTACTATCCCCATTTTACAGATAGGGCAACTGAGGCACAGAGCAACTAACTAACATGCTCAGGGTCACACAAGGAGGCAGCAGCAGAGCAGGGGAAGGTGCCCCAGGTCTCCTAAGTCCCTGTCCTGTGCTTCATCCTCCCCCACCTCTAAAAAAAGAACAACGCTCATCTTGCTGTATCACAAACCAGCAAGTAACTCAGCACCTCTTTCCTTAACACAGAGTGACACTAGCTGGGGGCACCCCCTGCCTTGCCGGTCCAGCTGGTGAGAGTGTGGTACACAGCTCTGGCTTCACCACGCCATGCCATGCCCCCTTACCGGTACAGGTGGTTGATCAGCGCTTTGACTGTGGCTCTGTTCACCATGGGAAGGTTGTTTAGGAGCTGGCGGTACTGGCTGATCTTCTCCTTCTCATCTTCTATCCCTGGAAGGCAAAGAAGTGGGAAAAGAGTTAGTGGGTTTGGCACGGTACAAATTGAGCTGGGCATTCACCAGAGCCTCCTCTACTTCCTGACCCCCATCCGACCATCTGACTGCAGGTCGCTCAACTGCCCCATCCCCTACCTCCAGCTGCCTCTCCTCATGGGATCCCCTTGCTTCCCACCCCTAGATGCAACCCCTCAGCTGGGGGCTAGTCAGCCAAGCAGAGGCAGAGGAGGAGGGGCAGCAGTGTGCCGGGGTGCTGGATGTGGGAAAAAGATGATACGGCACATGGAGAATTGTTTCCTGCTGGGGTAGACTTGGACAGAGGCGGGGACCTCACTTGGGAGAAGAACAGGGCTCTGGAAGGAAGACAAAGGAGGGAGACACTGGTGGGAACTTCGGGAAGGATTTTGGCCCCACGTTTTTCTTCTAGCCACCAGCCAGTTACATTAAGGAAACCTGACTTCGCTGCCCCCACTGGAACCCGTCTGTGGATGTGGCTGGAGGACAGGGAGGGCTGCGGTGCTGGGGCGTGGGAAGGGAAGATAGCAGCTCCCTGCTGAGACCTTAGCTGGTTCTCAACCTGATTCACCCATCCCAGGTGTTGGTGCCGGCAGGAACCTCCATTCCCAGTGCGTAGACAGTCAGAAATCCTTTCTGCTGCGCTGTGCTCCTCTGACCTGCCGCAAACCCACGGAGCACAAACACTCCCTGGCCTGGGGAATTACTGCTGGGAAGGGGTGAGGCCGGAGATCTGGGCCCCACCTGTGTCTTGGTCCAACCCCACTCCACTGACCTCCCACTCCAGCCCTGCCCCACAGGCAGACTCTGGTCTTCCAGCCCAGACAGCCAAGTGCTGCACCTGGCCACTTCTAACCACAGAGCCAGAGGCCTCGATCTGTCCACAGTTCTCCAACAAAACATCTGCCACCCAGCTGCCATCTCGCAGCCTGTCGGGGCCACAGAGCAGCCAGCAGGCAGCACCTGCCTGCAACCCACTGGCAGCTGAACCAAGAGTCGGGCCAGGTTGATGTCAGGAAAAAGCCCATGGAGCAGCTGTAGCATTGTCCGCGCAGGATGAACACACAGGCGGCTGTGGAGACGGTTGCTATCGGCCTCAGATAGTGGACTTCCAGGAACGGGGCTAGCTAAAATACCTGCTCCCATCATAGTCAGTCATATTATGAATGTGGAGCTGGCTGGCGTGTACGCATTACACCACCCCTTCCTGGCTGGCATCGAAACTGTGTGTCACAGGCCCCGTACTGCTCACAGCTACAGGAGATGAACTCTTGCAGCAGGAAGCTGGGAATTCCACGTGGGGATGCTGCCAGAGGCTCAGAGGCATGAGGATCTGTGACAACCTTTTGTGCTTCTCTGGCACGCTCCCTCCACCGCTCTCAAAGCATTTTACAAATGGCAGCTCAGCTTCACAAGTGGGAAAAATAAATGTTATAACCCCCATTGCACAGATGGGGGAAACTGAGGCACAGGGCATGAACAGTGACTTGCCCATGGTCTCTCAGCAGGCTAGTGGCAAATCTGGGATAGAAACCAGCAGCAGCCCTGCCTTCCAAACCCCCGATCTAACACCCCACTCCCCCTCTCAGCATACATGTGCCTCTGTACGGCTGGGCCAGTCTCCCCTCTCAGCATACATGTTCCTCTGTACAGACGGGCCTGAGAACGACCTGCACTGCCCAAGGGCGTCTAGCTACCCTGGCTCCCACTGCAATGCCACCTTCTCATATAAGGCCCCTGGAAGCAGGGCTCCTAAGGCGAGAAGACCCTGTGATCACCTGGTCCGAGCTCCTGTATAAACAGAATGATAGGCTAGACTCCCGCGATGGGTGCAAATGGTTACTTCTGCACCCAATGACACACAACAGGACAGCAGCCACCCCTACCTGCCGTCCTCAGCCAGTCCTGGCAGTACTCTTTGGTGAAGAGACCGTCGCCGAGGTCTCGGAAGAACCTCTTCAGCGTGTTGGAGACATCGTCCACCTGGTGCTCCCCTTCCTTGAGCCGGACCCTGCGCGCATCCTTCCGCAGCATCTCCAGCAGGCTGGTGGTCTTGGAGTTCTGGCCACTCTTCCTGTAGATCCCCTCTGAGGTCAGCCCTGGAGCGGGAGAGGTCGCCTGAGGTCAGCAATGCAGAGAACCTCATGTGAAGCACAAAGCGCTATGATGCAATACCTTCTGTGGGGAGTCTCGGGCTGCCCACCTGCCCGCTGGCCTCGCAGAAGAGGTCGGCAGAGCTCTCAAGGGTGTCAGAGCAGTGCCCCGAACAGCCAACGCCCGGTTGGTCCTTAGGAGTCTTTCCACTGAACTCCATGTTCTGGCTCTGGCCCTTGGCCAGCAAAGGAATAAACCTGTGTGGTCATCAGTTCTTTACACCACACATGCGCCAGCCCTAGGAATACCAAAGATCCCAATTTTATAGGGAGAGTCTCAAAACGTGGGGCTTTGTCTTATATAGGCTCCTATGGACCCCTGCCTCTACCTCCATCCTGATTTTTCACATCAGCTATCCGGTCACCCTCACAGGCACCCACATCAGTACTACATGAAGAGTGAAAACAAGTTGGAAATGGGGAGAGGAGGGCATAAGTATTGTCTATCAAACCTCGATCAGCACAGCTGTACCACCAAATGGTCTCTATGGCACTGTTACAGACTCAAGAGACTTTATGGACAGAAAGGCCTGCCGTGATCCCCTAGTCCGGCCTCTTGCACACCGCAGGACCTCACCTGCCCACTGCGATAGACTCAGCACCTCTGGCTGAATTATTGAAGGCCTTAGATCATGGCTGAAAGACTTCAAATCACAGAGAATTTGCATTTACTATGGTTTAAACCAGACGGTGACGCAGGCCCTGGCTGCAGAGGGAGGTGAAAACCTGCCAGCATGGAAGGGCTGGGTGACGGATGTGTGATGGTGCTGGTCGGAGGCCAATCCGGCACTGAGCCATCTCTAAGCCATGGGTTTGCATCCTGAAGCAGAGGCATGCTGGCAAGCAGGAGAGGGCCCACTATCCTATCTGAGAACCCGCCTTTCCACCCAAGGATGGAACTGCTGGGCTCTGACGCACCACACTGCGTGATATAATCGATACATCTGTCCACAATGACAGGGACGTCCGACTCCGTCAGCTGCTGCTCAGAGAGAGTGTCACCAGAGCTTCCCGCAGCCTTCTGGATGGCGGTGACCCAGCCCAAGAAATCCAGCTTCCTTTCCCCTTGGATGTACAGCGTCCTGCGGAGACACACATAGCCCCACAGTTGGGCAACAGCAACCAGGACTGTGACACATGCAGGAAGCAGAGATATTTCTAGGCCACTAGACATCCAGCCATGGGGATTCAAGCACTCTACAGTGAACTCCATGAGGGTGGAGGGGTTTCCCGCATGGCCCTGCCCATCATGACATGTCTCAGCCAGCATCTGTCTTTCTTCCTGCAAGCTCTGTGCCCCTTGCTGGCAGCGTGAAGGGGAATGCCATCAGTTTTAGATGCGACATGGCATGGTGGACATCTGCCCCTTCAGGAGCACCCTGAGACACACAAGTCACTGAAGATACCAGCCGCTTCCTACCTTCTGCTGAGATGGCCTGATTCGACCAAGTCCCCACTCATCACCCACCCCTGCCTCCAGTGCTGCCGTTTATTTTTAGACCATTTTGGCTTTCTATTAAAATCTCCCAGCTTTTGAGAACCTGCAGGACCTAACGAACGCAGTTAAAGCAAGCCAAAGGGTCCTCCCTTCAATTCTGACCTACGCAAAATGCAGATAGGCTTTTACCTTCTTCTCTCCACCAGCACCAGATTGTCCCCTTGGAGGGCTGTGGAATGAAAAGCAAAGATGCCATGAGATCACACTAGTGCAGGAAGTGAGCTTTCCCCCACCTCTGGGTAGACACAGGTGGGAGCTCAGTTCTGCCTGTGAAAACCCTGACTGAAGAAATGCTGATTGGAGGCAGCCCAGCAAAGGAGGCTGCAGAGAGCGAGAGCTCAGAGAGAGACAGCACTAACAGACTTCTCTCTGGATGAGATGCTGGACAATGAGGCAGCAGGTGGGATTGGTCTTTGTGCCCCAGGAGACAGTAAAGCCAACATATTCCACAAGTGAAAGACTCCAAGACACTTTTGCAGGAGACGGGATATTAACCCGTCTATCCTGGGCAACCACCTTTCTGATTTTCATTCTTTTGGAGGAGTTTGCTCTGTCATTGCTCCTCTTTAAAATCTAACTGTAGCGTCACTAGAAGAGAACAAACAAGGAGTCCTGTGGTAGCTGCACAAAAGACACTGTTACAGGACCTAATAATACCCGCTACTCCATGAAAAGCTCATTCGCCTGCTCATCCACCAATGTGATTTATGCTGTCATGTGCAAGAAACGCCCCTCTGCCTTGTATATTGGACAAACAGGACAGTCTCTGAGCAAAAGAATAAATGGGCACAAATCTGACAGCAGAAATCACAGCACTCTAAAACCAGTGGGTCAGCATTTCAACCTTCCTGATCACTCCATTGATGATTTACTAATTGCTGTGCTCAGATCAAGGCTTCAAAGAAAAGCTGCTGAGATCAAATTTATTTGCAGAGTTGATTGCATTGCTTCAGGGCTTAATAGGAACTCATGATTTTTCTCTCATTACAACAAGTGATTTGACCTCATCTTCTTCTATATGCTGTTCCTCAGTGTTTGAATCTTTATAGCTGCATTGATTTGCTGTTACATTGTGACCTGTTCCCATGACTTACACTTCCCTGCATTTATTTCCTCCCATTCTGTAAGTTCCCCATCTTCAAAGCATCTGGCAAATTGGGATTTTCTCCCACAAAAGTCCATGCGATAAATAAATGTGTTAGACTTTAACTGCCACATGACTCCTTATTTGTTTTGCTGAACTAAACTAACATGGCTCCTCCTTTGGAACTAGGAGAGAACAGCTGGCTGGCTCCACCCTAGACCTGGCTGCATTTCAGCACTGGAGGAGCGATCCCAGCCTGTAACACGCTCCAAGATTCTCTAGGACCACAGATGCCATCTAAACACGTCCTGTACAAACCTGTCAGATACACAGTACTGGGTTTTAACATGGCAAGGAGAAGGGACAGGGTAAGCCATGGCATGGCTGGGGATGACACCTGTCAGGCACAGAGACAAGGGTCTAGGAGAAGGGACAGGAAGGGGCACACTGCCTACATAGCTCCTGCAGCTTCTTCAGGTGCAGAGCTTCCTCCTTGTCACTGTCCTCGAAGAAGGCGTAGAGGGTGGACTGGCAGAGGGCGAACCAGCCCTCCTTGGCCCGCTCCAGGTTCAGGCCTCCCTTGTACTGCAATCGTCCAATCCGCTCGAAGTCATGGCTCAACAGCTCCTCTGCGCGGGGGTGGATGAACGACTGAGCCATGGGCAGCGGCGAGGGAAGGAGAGAGAAGAGGGGAGAGAAACTGAGTCCTGGGCATCTCTCCAGCCAACCAGTCACAAACAAGGCAAGGAGCTTGGTACAGAGCACAGCTGGGACCTGCACCTCTTGGTAGACCAGACAACCACGGAAAGGAAGCCGTCATTAGCTGCCTCTGTGCCACTGGGATTCTGGGCCAGTTGAGGGCTGGAGCAGCTCCTGGCATAAATTGGAGAACCGCAGGGGCTGCTCTCATTGGGTATGTCTACACTGTGTGTTTAAGTCGACTTCAGGGCCCTTAAGTCGACTTAAACAAAGCTCTGTCTACATTGCAGGGCAATAAAGTCAACTTTAGCATCAGGTAAAGTCAACTTTATTACTTCTGCTTATAAAGTCGACTTTACAGTTAAGTCGACTTTATTAAGTCAACTTAAGGCAATGTGGACTCACTAAGTTGACTTAATAAAGTTGACTTAGTGCAGTGGGGTCATTAAGTTGACTTTATAAAGTCGACTTAAGCCAGGGCACCCATTTAAAGTTGACTTTATAGAGTTGACTTAATGTAGTGTGGACTCACTAAGTCGACTCAATAAGGTCTACTTAAAGTTGACTTTATTAAGTCGACTTAATAAAGTTGACTTAGCTTTTACAATGTAGACATATTTCGCATGAGCTTTTGTGGGAGAAAATCCCACTTCATCAGATGCTTCGAAGATGGGTGAACTTACAGAATGGAATGAAAATAAATGCAAGGGGGTGTAAAACATAGGATCAGGTCATACAGTAACAGCAAATCAGAGCAGTTGCCCCCTTGCATTTATTTTCATTCCATTCTGTAAGTTCACCCATCTTCGAAGCATCTGATGAAGTGGGATTTTCTCCCATGAAAGCTCATGCAAAAAATAAATCTGTTTGTCTTAAAGTGCCACATGACTCCTTGGTTTTTTTGCTAGACTAGACTAACATGGCTACCCCTTTGAAAATGTAGACATAGCCATTGACAGCTATGTCCTCAGGCTGGCCAGGGGGCCGAGGATCAGCCTACAATCTCCGCAGCAGCGTGGGCGATGGAGATACCTTCCCAGCACACCCAAAACTTCCGCTCCATGTGCTGGTGAATTCTCCCTGCTAGGCATGATGGAGGCACTTACGGAGAGCAGTAATGGGGAGCATATCTCTCCTGCAGTGTGACCGGGACTCACTCACTCACTGACCTTGCTCACAGCCTCTGAATCTGGTTCCCCCAGTCTCTGGGGGGAGAGACTAAACTGGTGGGATTCTCAGACATCGAGCCAGGAGAAAGGAGAGCTGCACATTAGATCTCACACCTCTGTACACATTCCCAGCTGCAGCTTCACACCTTGCTCTGGGTCCTCGACAGCTGGCACCAGCCAGGTCTCCCATGGCATTTCTAGGGTCAGTGCAGAGGTGACAGACGCTACACACTAACCAGGGAATTTCACTCCATCTACTTCACTCTAGGTTCACTTCTGAATTTGGCCCTAGGCAGCCAGCCCCAGCCCCACACCAGGCCCTCAAGCAATACGAAGGGGACCAATCAGTGAGGGGAACATCTCAATCCTGAGAATTGCTCCCCATAGGACAGCCCTGTGCTGGGCTCCCATGTGGGACCTGTCCCTAAGACCAGGCTCCGTTCAAGCCAGATGGCAGTTCAAAGTCACTCCACCAGCTTCTCAGCACCGAGTTTCCCCAGGGGATCCTTACCTTGGCTATGGACTTGACCCACTTTCTAACGGCCTCAGCACTATCCAGTCCAAACAGGTACAGTCTCTCCGATTCGATGAAGACCTCAAAGGTGCTCTCAAACCTGCGCAAAGGGATGAGAATCAGAATAATGGAAGGAAGGAGAAACTTTCACTGCAGATATCATTTAAGCTCAGATTACTCCTTGCTTGCCCCTCATCTGCACTGAGAATGCCCTCTTTCAGAGCGCTGTGTCTTTCCCTTGGGGATGGAGAGTGGTGCTGGGAAGAGAAGAGAGCCAGGTGAGCGATCTGCACAAGGGACAAGGTGAGCAGTGCCAATTCAGAGTGGCTTAGCCACAAGGCTGGTCTGTGGTCAGCCAAAGGTCTTTATCTTTTTTCAGACAAGGTATGACATATCCGCAAACTTGGCACTCTTTAAAGTGAGACTCTCCCAAACACATTAAACAGCTAAAGCGCTGGTCACCCGTTAGCACTGGCTTACTGCAGGAGCCACATGGTTTAAAACATGGAGCACGCTCAGCACCTCGGATGAAAAGCCCCCTGATAGCAGGGACGACCATATCTATTGACTCTAACTAAGAATTAGATACACTAACTACAAGAACTACACAGACAGGCAGGCCAAACTGCTGGGTAAGAAGGAGGGGACATTCCAGCAACTGTCCCAAGCAGTAAGAAGAAACGGAGAGGGTGCACGGCCAGCAGTGAACCTTACGCTGGCACACACACAGACAGCTCCAGATGCCACTAGCGTTTGTTCTACGGATACCACTGAGGGGACTATTTCTGTTAACTGTGCACACAAGGTGCACCCCTCTAGCATGGGACAGACGTGAGCAAGCACTTGAAGAAAAATAGCAGCCTAGATGGTTGTACTTCTGTAAAGGGTCCGTGGGGTGAGGGGTTCACAAACTGAATTAGCAATGCAGCTGCAAAAATGGGTAATGGGATTCTGGGGTGCATCAACAGAAGTGTTGTGTGTACGACACAGGAGGTCATTGTCCTGCCCTACTCAGCACTAGGCAGCCCCACCTAGAGACCCGAGCCCTGTTCTTCGTGCAGCACTTCAGTTCTGGACAAAGTCTAAAAGCAACCCAAATTTAGAAATCTCAGCTTCTGAAGGTACACTGTTTAGTGTTGAGAAAAGAAGACCGATGGGGGGACTGGATAGGCATCCTCAAATAAGTGACAGGCTGTTCTAAAGAGAACAGGGATCAGTTGTTCTCCAGTCCACTGAAGACAGAACGGGAAGTGAGGAGCTTAATCTGCAGCAAGTAGGTCAGACATTAGAAAAAGCTTTCTAACATTTTGGGTAGCTACGGCCAGGCTTCCATGAGAGGCTGTGGAATTATTCTTTGGAAATTGTGGAAGTCTTGTCACTGCGGGTTTGAAGACCAGGCTGGTCCTCGGTCCTGTCTCAGCATAGAGGGTTGGACTACTACCACACAGGGTCTCTTCTACAGAGCTGCCTCCTGGTTCCAGTCCCCCGAATGCCCACCAGAGACCTCCCCAGCCCACAGGACCGAGCTCTGCTCTCACTCATTACACTGGTGGGATCCCGCTGACTTCAGGGACACTACTGCTCATTTACACCAGTCTGAGGTGAGAGTCCAGCCTGTTTCTGTGCAGACCACACCCTCCCTATGCTGGGCTTGCACGCTACCCGCTAAGGGCCTGGAAGATGCTTTCCATGCTAGTTATGAAGAGCTAAGGGCTGTGCTTTTGCCAGGGAGGTAGCATTACTGCTCTCATATGCAGAAATCGCAGAGATCGCTGGGTCACTTCCTGGGAGGGAACAGATTCCTCAGGGGCTGAAAGACCCTTCTGAGATGCCATGGAAGATAGATTTAATGCTGCTCTGAGGACTCCTGTGATGCTCTTGACTCACACAGCATGGGTTTCCTGCAAAGGTGCGTTAGCCTGAGTGCCATCCTACAGAGGAAACTCAGACAAAGGGTTAAGGGACATGAGGCATGGAGACGTCCTGCCTGGCAGAGTTTGGCTGACTTGTAATGCACTGAGGTTTGGGAAAGCCTAGTTGGCGTCTATGACTTGCCACAGCATCTGGGCCCTCTCAGCCATCACTGGCCACGGTGCCCAGTGCTGGGTGCTGTCATTAGAGAAAGTTTGCTATGTTTCCATTCCCCTTAGGGTGCTGCTGTGGGCTGTACCAGGTGGACAGAGCCTTACCCATGGGTGTCAGGTGGGTTGGTCACCAGGCATACAACCTCCTCCATCTTGATCTCACCATTAGGCAAGGAGTTGCGGTCGTTCTCGTAGTAGCTGAGGATGCTGTCATTAAGGGTGCACCAACGGCGGCTGAATTCTACGGGGGAGAAGAACGAAAGGGAGGCTCAGCATTTACTGCGGCTCAAGAACCCCCAACAAAATCTCGCTCCATTTCCAAATGAAATAAAATGTTTTTTTCTAAATGCCAGGCCTTCAAATTCTCCCGGGACCTGAGAGCCAGCTAGGCTCTTCCCTTCCCACACCTACGCACTGTCAACAAAAGGCCTGTGGGCCAAACTCTGCCCTTGGTGCTGCCCTTGGCCATGGTATTGCACACTGGAGCTCATGAACAACTGTGTTAATGACAGGAAGGGAGGACCTCAGCTCCTGCTCCCACAGCTGTGCTGCTTTTGCAGAGCTAACGGGACGCAAGAACAGCCACAGGCTATGGCAGGTGTCTATTTCTTCAGACCTCAGACATCCTACACAGCCCGTGTCACATAGCATCACAAAAGACACCCTGTTTGCACCCGTCTTGGGTCTTCTACTGTCTGCACCACAGGGCTTGGTTTTTGGTCCATCCTAGACACCCTCCAGTATTTGCATTTGTATTACTAAACGCCCAGATGTGAAGTAACTTGCACCCACATTGGGTCTCCTCCTGGTCTCTACAGCTAGATATTGGCTTAAACGCAGATTTGGGATGTTTTAAATCCCTGCCAACATATTTTTTCTGAATGAAGATCACTCTGGCTATTCTAGTTACCCATGGAAATGTCCAGTCATGGTTTGGATCTGATTGAGTTCTTGGCTTTGGGTGGCAGTAAATTCCCTGATGACATGGTGTGCAACCAAGCCCTGGCTTTGATCAGGTTTGAAATGCAAAGATCAAAGTCACAGGGAAAAACAACCAGAACATAAGTACTGCCAGATTGAGCCAGACCAAGGGTCCATCTGGCCTAGAGTTCTCTCTCCCAACAGTGGCCAGTGCTAGGTGCATCAGAGGGAATGAACAGAGCCGGTAACCATCAAGTGATCCATCCCCTGTCGCCCATTCTTAGCCTCTGGCAAATAGTGGCTAGGGACACTTTAATACATAGTTTTGCATCCCTGCCCATCCCTGCTAACAGCCATTGATGGGTTTATCCTCCATAAGATTATCTAGCTCTTTTATGAAACCTGTTGCGGTCTTGGTCTTCGCAACATCCTCTGGCAAGAGTCACACAGGTTGACTGTGCGTTGTGCGAAGAAATACTGCCTTTTGTTTCTTTTAAATTTGCTGCCTATTAATTGCATTTGGTGACCTCTAGCTCTTGTGTTATGAGATGGAATAAATAACACTTTATTCACTTTCTCCACTCCTGTCATGATTTTATAGACCTCTATCATACCCCTCCCTGGGTGTCTCTTTTCCAAGCTGAAAAGGCACAGTCTTATTACTCTCTCCTCATATAGAAACTGTTCCATATTTCTAATAAATTTTGTTGCCATCTTCTGTACCTTTCCCAGCTCCAATGTATCTTTTCCCAGATGTAGTGACCACATCTGCACGCAGTATGAAAGATGTTAGGTATTACAAAAAAATTCCTAACTGTCAGGGTGATTAAACACTGGAATAAGTTGCCTTAGCAGGTTGTGGAATCTCCTACTTTGGAGGTTTTTAAGAGCAGGTTAGACAAACACCTGTCAGGGATGGTTTAATAAAGGTACTTGGTCCTGCCACGAGTGCAGGGGACTGGACTCAATGAGCTGTCATGGTCCTTTCCAGTTTCTATGATTCTATGTGAGCATATCATGGCTTTATAAAAAGACAATACAATATTTTCTGTCTCATCTCTATCCCTTTCCTAATGATTTCCAGTACAGTATTCTGTTAGCTCCTTTGGCTGTTGCTGTGCACTGAGTGATGTTTTCAGAGAATTACCCACAATGACTATAAGATCTCTTTCTGAAGAGGCAACAGCTTAATTTAGACCCCAGCATTTTATATGACTAGTTGGCATTATGTTTTCCAGTGTGCATGACTTTGCATGTATCATCACTGAATTCTGCCTGCCGGTTTGTTGCCCTGTCACCCAGTTCTGTGAGATCCCTTCGTAACTCTTCGCTGTCTGCTTTGGACTTCACAATCTTGAATAGTTTTAAGAAGAGTCACTGACCTTGACCTAGACTTGAATGAGCCACAGAGCCAGATACCATAGCCCTGCCCGCCTGCTCTCCCCAGCAGGTAAAACCAAAGCACCTACCTTCCCGAGATTTCCGTTCATTCACCGGCTTGGCCATGGAGGGGGTCTTGTACAGGAAGCCATTGTGGGTGACAGAGGGCAGGACCACCGAGTAATGTTTCTCGTCGACACTCCCCACCTCCACCCGAGGTATCTCTGCAGGCACAAACAGCATTAGATGCTCAGCAGGGGGGAGTCATGCCCAGGCATCTGAACTGGCGCTGTTGGGGGGCCAAGCTTCGCTGTGGCCACAGTACCCCATGGCAAATGGCAACCCAGAGGTGGTCAGGGAAACCTACCGGCTTCCTGTGGGAACAAGCAGTTAAGCCAGAGGCTTTCTGCTGCTAGCCTCCTTTGCTATTGTGCCAGGGACTGAAACCCTCTCTGCTCCTACTGGTGTAATTGCCATGGTGCCCATGCTGCCTGCAGGATTTGACTGTGCCCTGGAGAGACCGGCGTTAAGGAGGAGAGAGGTGCTTGGTCTCCCGGCTGAGACTGTGAACCACCAGCTCATGAACATTCAGTCACTGGGAGCTGGAGTGAAACCATCAACACAGGCTGCCCACCAGCCAGCAGATCACCAGTTTAGTTAGACGTGTTCCTCCGTCTGCCAGCTAACAGACATTAGTCACACCCAACAGCCTCCTGGGCTCCCCAAGGCCTTGTGGCACCCCACTGGTGCTGCAGCAGCAAAGGGGGCAGCCGGAGGGGAGCCCTGTACCATGGGCTAGCTCTGAGGGGTCTAGCTGGCCAGGGCCAAGGGGCACCTTTCTCTCTCCGTGAGGGGACCGAAATGAAGCACAGACAGACAAGCTGGGGAGGGTACTGATGGCTGGAGCCAAAGGTGCTTGCCCAGAGCTCCATGTGGACAAGCAGCTGTGTGTTACACTATATTTTTGAGTGTGCTGAGTGCCGGTGCTCGCCAAGACTGTGATCTGAGCTATCACCACCCAGCCAACCCCGGCCTCTGGGCTTGGCGTCTCCATGCCACCTCACCGCTGACTGCCACCAACCTCCTGCACTCAGCACCCCGGACCCTCATGCTGCCACCTCCCCAGGTCTGTAGGGAGCATTTTCTGCATCTTGCATCCCAATTATAGCCTCCTCCCGGCGGTGCATCTGTCCCTGTCCCCCACTGCATTGGGTCCTGCTCTTTAAATCTTTAAATGGGCCAGGTTAGGGAACCGGGAAACCACCTCCCGCACCTCCACCAGGGCCGGCAGGGGGCTAAAGGGGCGTGTGGAGGCTAGGCACAGACTTGCTGTGGCTGGAGGCTGGGGGTTCTCAGCTAAGAGCCTGGGCAGGGCTGTTCCCACTGCAGGCCAAGCTAAACCAAACTCTTGCTCTTTTGCAGCAGAACGTACTAAGAGCTGGGGCCACGAGGAGCCCTGGCTGAAGGACCTAGCACTAATGCCGCTAGATTCGAGGCAGGGGACAGCTCATGGCCAGGAACAAGAGAGCAGTGAATGTCCAGCACAGCAGCGGGGCACGTCCTACTCCAGAGAAGAGATCCGGGAGCAGGCAACACCTCTTTGGGTGTGCAGAGGCAGGCCTGGTGGTCTGATTTGGGGACTGGTTATGACACAAAGGTGGCAAGATACATGAGGGCGCATCACTGCCCACACCAGGGCAGGCAGGTTATGTGAAGCTTACAGCAGGGAATGGGAAAAGCCCCACAACACAGCTTGGGATTTCACGGTGAGGTGCTGTGGTTACAGGGCCTTGTAACTGCTCTAGACAATGCAGGGAGAATGTGCAATTGGCTACACCTCAGCTCTGGGACTCAGGGGAGTTAGGCTATCCTTCCAGTGGCTTGGGTTAGTCACTTTGTCGTGCCATGCCTCAGTTTCCCCTCCTGTAAAACAGTGACAACAGTCTTTCCTTGCCTCACAGAGGAAGCATGCAAGCTGAAATGATCCGGGTCCACAAAGCACATTGAGCTCCTCACAAGGACGTGCCAGACAATCACTGCAAAAGGGAGTCCTCTCTGATGAGGATTTCTCCAATTTGGACAGCATTCTCAGCGCTTTCCCTGAGGTTCTTGCCCTGAAGGACACAGAAAAAATCCTGCAGGGGCAGGTGGCCAATGGATGGTCCTGCTTTAAAAGCTGTTCTCACAAGACGCATCAGCTCAGCCACAACTTCTACTCTTCAGTGTCTGGTCCGGGGCACCAGGGCGTGCCCAGGAAGATGGGTAAGCTTTCATAGTTTCATCTGGATAAAGACCCTGATTGAGGCAGCTGGGACTGGGGCAGGGGATTTCAATTTCTTAGCACCTTCATGGACACTTCAGGACTCAGGTTCCCCCTCTGCGGCACACCCTGTGGTGAAGTGCTCAGACAGCTGTCGCAGAAAAGCTCTCTGCCATACAAAATACAAACTCTTGCTGCTCCCCAGGGAGCTGGGTGCTGGACAGAATGGTGCAGAAGCAAGATCCCTGGGCAGGAGAGTTTACAGCACAGATGCTTATCCGAAGCTTTGACTTTGACATCTGCAATCGGGGAGCAGTGGGCTTTCTTGAGAGTCTCTGCATCTCTCACTTTCTCCTCTGGCTTGACGTACTGGGAAAGCAGCCCTTCCTAAGGTATTTCAGCCCTGTTCCCGGCCTCTCTTGGAACCCAGCAACACAGATGAACCACAGGGGGGACATCAGAGCTCTCCAGCCCTTACTCTGTGTGAGTTCGGAGCTTGGATTGCATGTTCTCCAGCCAGGTTTTCCCATCCCTAACAGAGAGAGCGCACATCTTCTTGCCAGAAATGTACACTGCACAACAGACTCAGTGCAATGGCTTGCAGACAAACAACAGGGAGCGATCCAGGGGTGGCCCCAGGAGACAGCCAAGATGACCTAAGAGCACTCAGATTTCTCTGATTCATCGTGCACAGGCTAGAGAAGGCTCACAGCAGCTGGATCTACTTTTACACTGACATTTCTAAACTTGTCGGGCCAGATTCCATCCTATCCCCATAAAGCCAAAAACTTCAAGAAGCTGACAGGTCACCCAGATGCTGTGGCAATGAGTGAGGTGTCTATAGATGAGACTGGAGATCAACAGCAGAGATGGGCAAGTCTGTTGATTGGTGTTTCACACAGTGCTTGCAGGCGTTGCATCTTTGAAGATTGATGTTTTCTTTCCTTCTTTCTCTCTGCCAAGGCCGAGACCCTTCCAGAGTTAAAGGGATATAACCACCACGACTGTGTCTTTGAAATTAGTTCCACTTTTGCTGATTCTAGCATTTTGTCCCATGGAATCAGAGTTGCAAGCTGCTCCTGGGAGTGGAGCCTGGTGCCAACCAAAATTCGGGCTTGTTTGCAGACCAATGATTATGCCACAGAACTGAGTTTGACTGGTCCTAACGCTGAGCGCTGCAGGGCCCACGGCCGGTCTCAAAACATTCATGGTGATGAAGGGTGGGAAGGGAGCATACTGAATGGATGGAGTGGGTTGCCCCCTCAAGGCCCTGATCTGCTCTCACCTGGTTCGACAGGCTCATGAGTCACGAGTCACATTGAGCACGAAGTCAGCTGGGACCAGCACCAACCAGCTGATGGGGCAAGGCCCCCCCCGCCACCATCAGCTGGAGCACCTGACTCTAATGCATGAAAGCAGCCACTTGAGAGCAGAGAACCCTTCGCGACTGCCCGCTGTGATACTAAATGCCTGGGAGGCAACAGACCAGCAACATGGCATGCAAAGAGGTTGCACCTCAATGGCATAGCGGGTGTGTTTGACCTTGGTGTGCCACAGCAGCTTGGCACTGTCCTCCGCAGGAGCAGGCGCTGAAGGCGCTGGAGTCCGGAGTGGTCCTAGGGGGCTTGAAGGCTGAGCACCACACTGGATCTCACAGTAACCAGGTGGAGAGTGACCAGACAGAAAAGCAACCAACATCTCCAGCCCACGGCTGAATGGGCCCTTCCCATGGCTGGCAGCTGTAGCTGATTTACACCACTGAAGCATTAAGCAGAATCAAACCTGACACCTTTTCGTCTCATACTGACCTAATGCAGGGGCCAAGAGGAAAGGGACAGAAAATCGCATTCCTAAACTCTGGGAGAGATTTAAGGGAGGTTTTTCACCTATGCCCAGGCTGCAGGATCTGGCTGCACGGGGTCCCCTCCCATCAGATGCTGCCCTGGATTGCTAAGGCATGCTAGGACAGCAGGGAAAGATGCTCCGAGCAGATCCCGATGAGAAGAGGAGAGCGGCTGGAGAGAAGAAGCCCCCACTGCTGGGACCTTTGGAGCCGGCTGGTGGTTTGCTCATTTTCTGTGAATTAAGGAGGGCTTTTCAAGCACCATTTGACATGGATGTTACCAGACACCACCAATGTACATGCATGCCAAGGCCCTCCTCATTCATACTGACATCCTGTGCTCCCCACTGGCCTGATGCTTGTTCAGTGATTTCTCAGAAGGGGTGGGAAAACTTTCCCAGGAGACCTGAGTGGGGCCAGCTCCACACCCAAGACTCAGTGTGTTTGTCCCAAAGTTGGTCCTTTGCAGCCGGAACCTGAGGTGCTGTGAGGCCAGGAAAGTCAGTCCTGGAAGAAGGATAGAGTTTGGAACAGGCCCAGGGATGGGTGAGGGCAGCTCTGGGTCCCCACAGGGCTCACAGAAACCAAAGTCTGAGCTCATGTGAATCTCTGTGAGCTGACGCTGCCCAGCTTCTACCTGGTACCTTGCATGCAACCAGGTAACACTCAAACACGCCTAGATGGGAGGCACCTGCAGAGAAAGAAACAAGACCCCAGTCCAACAGCGAGCAGCTCCTATCTCTAAAGCATTCTCGCCACTTCACTCACAGCGCTCTGCCCCTCTGCTGAAGATCTCAAAGCACACTGTGCAAATCGAGCCTCACAAGCAAGGCAGGTGAACAATGCAAGCCCTGTGTTACAGAGGCGAGAAACAGAGGCACAGAGACATGAAGCTACTTGGTGCGTGACCTGGGACCAGCCAGCAGCAAAGCAATGAACAGACCCCATGCAAGATGCTGTAACCACTAGCCCATTCTCTCAGTCTCTCTCAGGCCAGGGAAGCCATCCTGTTCACGGCCCTGGCTTTGGGCCTCCTCTTACCTGAGGTTTTGTTATGAAGCAGGAATTCCATCTGTAACCTCTGCCCAGCTTGCTCTGCCAAGGCAATGGGGGTCGGGAAGTCGGGGTCCCCAGAGAAGCAGCTCACCTCCGCCCCGCAGAACACCAGGGACTGGGTTTCAGCCAGGTCGCTGGTCGTCACCGTGGCACACAGAGCCTGCAGCAGGGCGAGAGGGCAACTGATGAGTCCAGTTACACAGACAGAGCCTCAACAAAGCCTCTTCACTCGCTAAAACCCAGAGCAGCGGGATGGCTCCAGGCTGAGCTCAGCGAAACAGACTGGAAAACAAAATATCGACAAGAGGCTGAACGCGCCACAGGCAAGGGATGCAGACTGCTGCAGCAAGGGAAGAGGAAAGGGGCTAGAACTGGGGAGAGAAAGTTTTGGAGGGGCTCCGATTTTAATCCCTCCCTTAAGGGGCCCTGGGTGAAGTCATGAAGCCAGAGGGTGGGACGACCTCTTTATAGGGAGAAAGCAAACAAGCCACATGTGGAATTTCAGAACTCCTCTCCAACCTACTCCCAGCTGGCCCAGAGACTGCCGAGCCGAGGGCGGGGACTGGCTTTCTGAGCAAACAAAAATACAAAGCCCAGGAGGGAAAAAGGCTGCAATTTGATCCACCCGGCCTGGTTTCTGTTGTTCTGCAGCTCAGTGAGTGCTGCCAGATAACCCTCACCACCGGTGGGAAGCAAAAGAAAAAAAGGAAAAGTTCAAAAATGAATCATGCTCCCTTCCGCCATCCCCCCCAACTTTGTCTGGAGCATGAAAAAATATCAGCTTTCATGCTGGTCTGCTGCCGGCAGTTATCGGCGAGGGCTCAAGGGACACTGAGCACAGCTCTCTGAAATTTGCTCAGTTAAAAGGTTTCAGTTCCCTGATGGAGGCCTTGGAAAATAGTGGTCCTGAAACAATTCCTTTAGAAAAATGTTCTAGGGGGTTCTCTGATGCCCTGCAGTGTGTAGAAAGGTCATTTACAGGGCTTGTGGGTAAAAACTGCATCCCTCGCTGGTTCTTCAGAGGATAACTGCTTACTACTGCCACTAGCCAAAGAAGTTACTCCTCTTGCTCAAGTAGCAGAGGTTTGGAGGATGGTGCAAATCTGGGGTGGGACACTGCAGCTATTGAATAGCACAGAGCAACATTTTGTGATGCTTTTAGGTCCATAGCTGAGACACTGCAGAGGGAATGGTAGGGAGACAGTGTCTTACTTATTAACTGGGATCTGGCCTCCCTGCTCATCTGAGGGGGCCATTGGGTCTGTAGGTGAAGAGCAGACCAAGCCACAATTTAACATCTATTTATTAAAATCAACAATTAACCATGCATCAGGCAAACAACCAGAACTCCCCATAGAGCACAGCCAGCGCAACATACAACTGCGCATCCCACCTCCCTGATGCACACAACTCAGCCACAGGCAATAATCTGAGCACCTGTCGGTGCATCCATTTCACTTATGGGAAAACGGAGGCAGCAAGCCAGGAGGCCCCACACGTGCCTCTTTTGAGTGACCAACAAGACCTTGGACCTGATTTCGTAGGTTTGCGGATTTTAGGGACAGAGGTCAGGTGACAAGATCACAACAAGCTCCCACAACTCCCATTGCTACCCGCTAGAGTGACCAGCTCCTCTTAAAATGGGTGTCCAGCCAGCCCCTCTGAATAGGAGCGTCCTCATCTGTGGCCATTTGTGAACATTTGGGCTTTGGCAGCTGAACAAAGAGGAAAGTGAAGAGGAAAATCCAGAGCCATCCAGGGTTGAAAAAGGCTCTTTAGCACAGGGACCCTGAGTGGAGAAGGCCCTGCCCACTCACCGTCTCCAGATGATGGAGACCCACTGCTGGGAGAGAGGCCAGCAGATCCCCTCCTTACCCCTAACTGTGATCTCAAGACCACTGGGCCACCAACCTTGTTGAGCTCTTCCTGGTTCCCGAAGAGTGGGTGGTAACGCCGATACTTGCCCTCCTTGTACTTGGCGATGAGGAAATGTCTCCGCTCTTGGCTCCTGCTGGTTGAGGTGATGGCCTCACTGGGGGGCACGTTGGCTGCCCAGAACTGGTTCGCCACAGAGTTTCCCACCTGGCAGAACAGCTGGAGACATAAAACAGCAACGGCAGAGTGAATGGCACAGACTGGCCTCTTTGCATCAGTACCACTTTCTCCCCATTGCTCTTCCTGGAATTCGCCATGGATCTCCCTGGGGTGCCACATGGGCACTGTGGGGCAGGTCTGGCTGTGGCAAAGGGTGCTAATGGCATGAATCTGCCTGTTATTAACCCACAGGAATTGTCACAGCCGAATAACAAATGCCAAGTTGCGACAAGCAGCTGCCACCATGTACCATCCTATGAATCTCTGCACAGAGATCAGATGCTAGCGTGATGGGCATCACCTCAAGAACCTGGGGGTGGAGGAGAGAGAGCAGGTCACTGATTGACCTGGTACTGATGAGGGCATCCCATTTGCCATTCACATGGGAAATCACCCATTGCACAGGAGTGTGGGGTCTGCAGACAGATACAGAGACCAGCTGCCTGTCGACCTGCTAGTTCACCTCCTCTGCCCCTTCAGTTAGGCTGGGATTATTTCCTGCAAATGCACCCCCCCACACACACCCCAAGGGACCTGGCTGGACCAAACACACTTCTTCTCTGGACCCCATTCCAGAGAACATTGCTCAGCCTTGCTGATCCAGGGCTGCCGATCCCGCCCGCCCCCCTTCCTGTTGCAGAATAACATCTGGAGAGCCGCACGGAAGCTTGTCGGCTCCAGTTGCAGGTTACGAAAAGGACACCATCGTTTTAAACACTATGCTTCAAGAGTCACACGCTTTCTCACTGACATTCTTCCTTCTGCTTGGTTCTTGTAAGGTCACTTGCAAGCTCCAGGCCACACACACTGGTTCATTATTGTAGGGCTTCTTGCAGGCCATGGGCCACACAGGCTGGTTTTTTATTGTAGGGTTCCTTGCAAGCTCTGGGCCACACATTGGTTTGTTATTGTAGGGCTCCTTGCAAGATCCAGGCCACACACCTGGGTTTGTTATTGTGGGGTTCCTTGCACGCTCCAGACCACACACACTGGTTTGTTATTGTGGGGTTCCTTGCAGGCACTGAAATACACACTGGTTCCAGAGGTGCAGCCGTGTTAGTCTAGTTCAGCAAAACAAACAAGGAGTCCAGTGGCTTTGGTAAAGACTCACACAGACTAACTCCTTGTTTGTTTTGACACACTGATTTGTTATTTTATGGGGATGCTTGTGCCTGTTGGTGCAGTGTCCAGGACAGAGGGCAGTGTGTGTGTGTGTGTCTGACTGTCTGCACTGGCCTGGACAAAAAACAGCTACCCACCTCTGCTGAGAGCAGAATCTTTTGTAAACACGGTCACCACCAGAGCTACACAGCTGAACACCCCGCAAGGTGACAGCAGGGAGAAAATGGGGCTAGAAACAGGGGAGAAGGTGCAGGAAAGAACTGACGTGGTAGGATAGTCCTGGACTCTCGCTGGGAAAGAGGGAGCTGGGGATGTATGGGAGTGGGTGAGATCTGCAGAGAAACATCCCCACTTCAGGGTGTGTCTGCGGGCAGCAGATGCAGGTGGGAGCCAACTCTGGGCCAGAGGCTGGATACAGCCAAGCTCCAGGTGGACACAGGCCAAGCCACAATAAACTTTGGCCACCCTGGCAGCAGCTGAATCTCCCAACATGCTGGGCTTTGTTTCCAGATCCCATTGTTTGGAAAACGGGCAGGGAAGGCTCAGCCCCTGCCTTGGCTGCTGCCTGGTGCAGGGTCCTGAGCGTGGGGACTGAGAGCACAGCACTGGCTCCATTCATCCATCCAGGCTGCCGGGACTGACGGGCATCTGTGGCTCCCTGCCAGCTTCTTCCTCTTCCTGCTGCATTGGGTGTGCAGGCAGACCCCACGCCAGACATGTCCAGTCCTTTCTGATGGGCAGAGGGCCAGAGGATGTCAGTAACTCAGCCCGAGGCTCTGAGTCTCTTGCAGGAATGGGTGGGTGAGGTGCTGCGACCTGCGATGTGCAGAGGGTCAGAGAAGATGGTGACAGAAACACAGAAGATGAGAGTGGGAAGGCAACTCAGGAAGGATCTCATCCGTCCCCTGCTCAAAGCAGGACCAACCCTGACTAAACTGTCCCAGCCGGGGCTTTGTCAAGCCTGGCCTCGAAACTTCTGAGCATGGAGATTCCAGCATCTCCCTAGGTAACCCAGTGCAGTGCTTCACCACCTGCCTAGGGAAAAAGATGTTCCTAATATCCAGTGTAGACCTCTTCCACTGCAACTTGAGCCCATTGCTCCTAGTTTTGTCACCTGCCACCACTGAGAACAGCTCAGCTCCATCCTCTCTGGAAAACCCCTTCAGGTGGCTGAAAGATGCCATCAACACCCCCCTTCACGTCTCTTCTGCAGAGTAAACAGGTCCAGTTCCCTCAGTCTCTCCTCATAAGTCATGGGCTCCAGCCCTCTAAACACTTCCACTGCCCTCCACTGGATTCTCCGATTTGTCCACATCCTCTCTGTAGGGGGGCCCCTTCTGGCCAGAAGGTCTCTGAATCTTCTAGGGTTTGCAGGGAACCCCATAACAGAGTACAGGGATCACACCCTCCTTTAAATCCACCCTTGAACTCACCAAGCACGCACATTGCTGCTTGGAGAGGGAGAGCATGAACGGCAGCCATGTTCTAGCCCACACTGTGCAGGCTGTCAGTAGAGACACACACTGTGCTCTCTCCTCCAAACCTTGGTTTTCTTCCTCATCTTGCTGCCCTCTTGATCTGCAATAAGAGTCACTGAAAATGGCAGCACCCCTTTGCTGGTGGAGAAATTGGCTCCTCCAGTCCCACCCAGGCCTGGCGCTGTGGAAGCAGCCCACGCCTCAGTGGCTGGGCGATGAAATGTAAGGAGAAGCTGATTATGAGAGGTGTGCACATCCAGGGAACGGTGGTGAGAAGGCAGGGAACGTCAAGGCTCCTTCCCTGTCTCACTCACATCAGCCGGAGCCAGGTGAGACCCAACTGTCTATTCCACACAGGTCCCTGGACAGCTAATGGAGGCGCCTGGTGCCACAATGACAGGCACAGGTTAAATATTTCAGCAGGTCAACAGCTCCAGCAGGTGGACGTAGGGCAGTAGCAGCACTAAGGGTCTGTCTCCTCTGCAGCAAAAAGGTGTGACTCCAGAACAACACCCGCAGCCAGCCCTTCTTAGTTTGGTGTTTCTGCAGTAACAAAACACAGCCTCCTCTTCCCCTCCTGCCTCTGGTTACTCCAGAAAGGATCAGTGCTTGACTGCACGGCCCCGCCATCCCCTGTTCTCTTGGACATCTGCTTCCAACTGCTTTCCTCCTAAACACAATCAGGGAGGGCCAATTTTCTCGCCTCCCGTCCCCAGCTCCAAACAGCCCCCGGGCAGCGACTGACTAGACAGCTCTGCTCTCTGCAGCCAAGCATCCCGCCTCTCAGTCCTAGGCACTGCTCGACCCTTTACAGAGGCATCAGGGAGTGGGGTTATTTCCAGATCAAGGGGACCAGCAGGGAACGTATCCAGCAGGTGGGTGATGACGGCCCTCCAAGAGCAAAACAGGGGATGCTAAGTCACAGCAGCGTTGGTCAAGAACGACTAAAAGGAGACACAGATATGATGGGGTAAGGGAGATCCGAGACAATCTGAGTGGGTTCAACTGGTGGTTTTGAACGTGCCAGAAGAAGGCAACCAGCCTGTCTCGCACTGCCCAGTTTTTCACAGACCCTGCACATGTCTGAGGGAAAAAGGGGTAGGATTTCACAGGTAGGCTTCCCATGGCTGGCTATAAAACAGCCCTCTCACTACCAACTAGCCAACAGGAACCTGCAGCCATACCTCGATCAGCTCCTCTGTCCAAATCTTCCTGTCCATCTTTAGGCTCCGTACTTTGGTGATGCTCGGCCCCATCCCCCGATGTTCCCCTGAGGGTCAGATAACCAAAAGCAAACATCTCTTAAGGACATTGGCTCAGCCTCCTGGTCTGAGAGCCAGAAAATCTGGCTGCCTGAATGTGGCTCTGCTGGGTGGCCTAGCGCTCTCTGCCTCACTCTCCCCAGCTGCAGAAGGGAATAAGTGCTGGGTGAACATCCCAAATTCCATGACCCCACTTTACTCTTTCCAGGCGGGGAATGTGCTTTTCCACTCAGCATCCCTTGTGTTAGTGGTTTTCTGGTGCAGACAACAACCCATGAATCACAGCCACTTGAGACGGGACCAGACATTGCTGGTTCATCTCCTTGGCCACTAGGAACTGGACTGAGGCCACCAACTCAGAGCTGTCCACATTACAGGCTTTTGTTCTGGCTGAGCCCCCAAGCGGAGAGGCAGTGTCCCTGGCCAGGTACGCGGAGTTTTGTTAGCGTAGCTACCCCAGCTCCCTGGAGGACATGAGCTAGACCCACAATAGCACTTTTCTGTCAACAGAGCTGCATCACCATCGGGGAACCTACCAGTCCAGCTGAAACGGAAAAGGGAGTGTTTTGTGAGTTTTTTTTGGTTGGCAAAACTAAGCCATACAGACCAAGTCTGAGTGAGCCATTCTACCCGAGTGGCTATCAGGGTCTCTAAGAACGACAGCTGCTCTCTGCCTGATACAGCTGTGCACCTTTCGGAACATGTTTGGGCAGCTATTAGTCAAAGTTTCAAGAGGGGCTTCAATTCTGTGTTGGGGAGAATCATCTCCAGGAGACATAATTCCACACATGTCCACTGGGAGGAAGTCTTCCTCCGGCTAAGATGGACACCAGCCCGGTCTGGAGGAAGTTGCTTGCCCAGGAAAAGTACAGTCCGCTTGTTGAAGCTAGCAGACAACTCCGCTCTAAGCTCGCTGGCCCAGCCACTGCACTCAGCCTATTTCTGTCACCATCCCCATGTCACAGCTGATACCTGCGCATCTCTTGCAGATGACGACGCACAGATTGACAGAGGCCCAGTCAGGTTTGGGTGCCCCACAATCCGCGCAGAATCGGTTTGTCTCCACCGACCAGATCTTCTCTGCCACCTCTGAGTTGGAGAGGGCCTCGGCAATAGACTGCTGCATGGCCTCCACCCACTCGTCCTTCTCCTGGTCTGAGTCCGCTGAGAAGCTGGAAGACACGAGAGAGAGGTGTGGGGGCACGGGCTGAGACTTACACTGAACAATAGGGGAGGAACCAGTGCCGGGGGAGAACACGGTACCTAGACCCTCCTCCTCACCTGAAGATCCTGTAAGGCGTCGTCAGATCGAATCCTCTTCTGTCCACGTCCTTTACATTCCCCACATTCATCTCAATGTAGGTGATTCCAATCCCCAGTCGGAAATCCTGTTGAGGCAAGAACAGCCAGCAAGGGGTTAAAGACCAAGTGCAGGACACTTGGACAGGTCAGTGGCCCACGTGAGTCCTCCAGAGCCACCTAGGGTTGTGCTGCAGGTTGGCACAAAACAGCTACAGCCCTGGGCATCCAGCGTGCATCCCTGTGCGATGCCAAGGAACCAGAAATCCTGAAGTCCTGGTCCTATAGCATCTAGGGCTGGCAGGGTCGGTCTTGGAAACTTGAAGCCTTGGAGGCATGTTGTGATAACTGGGCCTGCACTGTTTCCCACCTCGGAGCTCAGTCATGGCAAAGCACAGGAAAAAGTCGCAAGAACCCAGAAAAGCAAAGGCAGATGGGAACAGGTGCAAAATGGAGACAGACCTGGACTGGATGAGTCCACACAGAAACATTTTCTGATATAGCTCAAGCCTTGGGTTCAGATCACACCCAGAAAACTGCAGCATGGGACCAGGAATCAATGAACCAGGACTGGCATGTTGGAAATGAGGCCCAATTGCTGGGCATATATATATAATGAAGCAATAGGCTATTCCACCCATCACCCCCTTCTGGGGTTTTTAAAAAGAACAGGCTTCCGGGGGCCCAAATTGGCAGAAGAGCTAACCAGCACTGCAAACTTAGCTGTCACTCCAACTGCCTCTGGGATGTCTGGATCTATTGTAACACCACTGGGTTTTTGGTGACCAGCTCCCTGGAGATCTGCCCATGCCAGACCGAGAGGGACCAGACAACATCGCTCTGCCTGCTGGCTCCAGCTGAAGTCATAACACCCCCTCCCTCCCTGCCTATGCATGTCCTTGCCTTTCCTCACCTCATTTCTTCTCTTTCTATCCCCCTCCTCTTTAATTCTGTCTGTTGAAGGCCTGGGTTAGCCAGCCCAGACTGTGTATTTTGGATGGGGACCAGATGCAGGCAGGTCAAAACAAATCACATTCACAGCCCGATGCCTGTATGAGTTTGCCAAGTGGGTGATAAGCCCAAGGCCATGTACTGGGCCCATGTCCTTCAGCCACTGAGGTTGCAAATGAGTCATCACCACAGACAGAAGCTGCATTTTCTCTTTTCTCTCCCCTTTTGTGAGTTATTTGCTTGTATTGTCTTCTTGGAAAGAGGACCAGGCTGTACCCCCAACAATTCCAGCCCCTCTAGGTAACTTTTTTTTTCTCCAAAGGACAGCTATTACCACCTTTGATACCACCTCAAAAGATGGAGAAACAAGGGGGTTTTCCTTATGAAAGCTTTTTATCATGCAAGGGAAAGGGAAGAAGGCCTACAATTAAAAGAATAGACTTCCTTGACATTTTACATTTCAGATTGAACCCAATTTAAGTTCAGCACCAATGTGGACACAAAAACACATGGGTTTAAACTGGCCATCAGGAAGTTTAGCCTTGATATGAGCTGAAGGTTTCTAACTATCAAAGGAGTAAAATTATGGAACAGCTTTCCCAGGGAAGCAGTGGAGACAAGAAACTTAGCTGGCTTCAGAACTGAGCTTGATAAATTTATGGAGAGGATGATATGATGGGACAGCCTAATTTAGTAGTTAACTAATCTTTGACTCCTCATGGCTTGCCAATCGCCTATGACGGGACGTTAGAGGGGTTCTAAGTTACTACAGGGAAGTCTTTCTGGGTGTCTAGATGATGAGTCTTGCCCACATGCCCAACTGATCACCATATTTGGGGTCTGGAAGGAATTTTTTCCTGCAGAGAGCCGGGGGAAGGGGGGAGTTCACCTTCCTCTGCAGCATGAGGCATAGCTCACTCACTGGTGGATTCTCTGCACCTTGAAAATCATTAAACCATGATCTGAGGACTTCAGTAACTCAATCATAGGGTAGGGGACTAGTGAGTAAGGTTCTGTGGCCTGTGTTGTGCAAGAGAATAGATGATCCCAATGGCCCTCTCTGATCTTAAAGTCTGAGATGCTTTAACTGTTGGTTCTTCTTTTCTGTATCCGGAATTAAAGGTCACAGAGGATTTTTAATGGTTTATTTGGCACAAAGCTAAACATGATGTCCTTGAGACATTCAGAGCACATTCATCAAGAAAACACCCTGAAGGCCAACTTCAAAGCACTCAAGAGAGACATTAAAACCTGGGAACTCGTTGCACAGGACGGTCCCAGGTGGAGAGGACTGTGCCAAGAGGCCAATCCTCTTTGAAGAAGCAGAGTGCAGCATCTGAAGAAGCAGAGAGCACATCATAAGACCAAAACCTCCACCCTCCACTCATCAACTCCTACACGTGCAAGGCATGCAGCTGCACATGTGAATCCAGGACTGGATTCACTTCTTGTGGAAGAAGCCATACCAACAAACCAACTTAGGAGGCAAGTCAACATCAGCTGGACACCTGTCCATCAATGTGACAGGAAAATCCAACATCAGAATCCATCCCCCAGCAGGCCGAGGTCTCCCCAATCCTTGGTTAAAACTGTGTGCTACGGAAAGGTGACCACTGGATTCTGTGAACACCTTGGACTCTTTGGCTAGTCTACACTACAGGGCTCAGTTAAGCTGGCTTAATAGGTCTACTTAAAGTTGACTTTATTAAGTCAACTTAATAAGGCCCCCCTTTGTTTAAGTCGACTTTATAAAATCGACTTAAGCCAAGGGACCCATTTAAAGTCAACTTAATAAAGTTAAATTTAAATGAGTCCCCGTTTGTTTAAGTTGACTTTACAGAGTTGACTTAAAAGGCTCTACGACACTAAGTCAACTTTATTAAGTCAACTTTAATGAGCACACTACATTAAGTCAACTTAACAAAGTTGACTTAAACCCTCAAAGTCAACTTTAAGGGCAGGAGTTATTAAACTGAATTAAGCAAGTGCTTAAGTCGACTTAATAAACTCCAGATGTGGCCAGGGAGTTGCTTAAGTTGACTTCAGCCTCCTTAAGTCGATTTAAGCCCCTAGTGTAAACATAGTCCTTGGCCTCATGGGGTCCCTCTGAATTAATATGATGTGAGCAGTGGAGGCGGCGCATTCTGATTGCCAGCGAGGCATTCAAGCTGAGAAGTCCCAATCCAAATCCAAATTCCCACGAGTCCTGGGAGCCTGGCACAGACCCATCTCAAAATCCTGGCCAGAATTGGTGCCCCAAAGTGGGCTAGATTGGTCTTGGCGTTGGAAGAAGATGGGGACTTTCCACAGGGGGAACCAAATTCCTGGCCTGATCCCTAACTCCTGAAACCTGCTTGGAGGACAGTTGGGACTATGGTTAAAGTGCTGGACTGGCAAACTGGCTTCATTTCTTGCTCTGCCTCATCTTCCACTGTGACTTCAGACACATTTCTGCATCTATCTGGTGCCTCAACTGGCCATGTGTAACAAGGGGGTGATGATGAGCCGTCCTTCCACCAGGCTTTGTCTGCCCTGGCTACTTCCAGCATAAGCTCCCTCAGCAGGCTAGTGCACCACTCCCACCCCATCTCAGACACTAGCTGTTCCTACTGCTGGTGAATCACCTGGCCCACCAGTTGGCTTGGTGGCCTGGAGACAGATGAAGGGAAAGGGCCTAGAGGGAGCAGGAGCAGGCGAGGAGCAAAGTGAGGATGGCAGAGGGGAGAAGCATAAAGAGAAGGGGAGAGGATGATGGAGGAGAAAGAAGGGTTCGAGGGCATTTCAAACAAGGCTGTAACCCATTCCCAGTCCTCTGGCAGGATTTCAGTAGGGCCCTTTCCCACCCCCCAGAAGGAGACAGCCTCAGCAGATCCAGACCTCGAAATTCTTGTAGAGGAAAACCTTATCACCAGCCACCGCCACATACAGCTTGTTCTTAAAGCCGCGCAGCTCCAGCGGGCCACACTTGTCCACCGAGACCAGGGTGCCATTGGACGGCTGGAACAAGGACATCCGCTCGGAGCCCTTGACCCTCCGCTCGTCCACCATCTGCTGAAGGATCCTCATCCACTCGTTACGATCCGCTGCAGGATAGAAAGGGCTCCGGGTCAGCTCCTGCCCGATGATGCTACTTCCCAAGCACCTAGCCAAGCTGATGCACCATGGGCTCTTCATGTACAAAGGCTCCATCCTCGACTCACCAAGCAGCGACAGCAACTCCACAGTGCCCCCTGGGACCCGAGTGTGCAAGCTGAAACAGCAGCTGACTCCCGGGGAACCTGTCCTGCCAGACGGGTCTATGGAATGATCTCCCCATGGAGTTGGGGGAAGCACCCATCCCTGGAGACATTTAACCCCAGACTGAGCAGGAGACAAGGGAAAAGAGATCTGAAGCACCCTTGAACTTCTCAACAAAGGGTATCTCAGTGCATGGGGTTTAGTTATTAAACTTCTCCCTAAAGCAGTTGAGAGAAACAGACACAGCAGCTTCTCTCTTGTCTGCTTCCTTCTCTCCCACCCCAGATGTCCACAAGAAACCAGCACCAGTCAGGAGTGACCCCATGGAGCGCCCCACCCTCACCGTCACTCTCAGCCCGGAAGGCGAAGGTCCTGTTGTTCGTGATCACCTCGAATTTCTGGTCCCCAATGCTGGCCACACGGGTTATCGAGGTCACTGGGATGAAGCGCTTGGAGTATGTGTCCTGCGACAGAGAGCCAGATGGGTCACAGCCACACACCCAGAGGCAGCAGGATGGTAACGCACCCAATGGAAATTCCCACGGGCTAAGCCTGATGCGAGAACCCGACCACTGTCAGCAGACACAAACACCATCCGGGAGACGACCCGCTGGAGCAAAGGTATCAGCCCCATTCTGAAAACCTCAGCCCCTCTGGCAGTTTCAACTGGATCTGGTATCCTTACACTCCTCCCATACTAAAGCTGTTCCTAACATTCCCGGGTGCTCTTGGATTTCTACTCACTCCCCCAGAAGCAGTTGCATTTCACACTGTCTGCAACAAGCGGACTCATCAATGACCATAAGCAGATGAGAACGCCTCACCAGCGCCCAGCCTGGTCTGACTCAAAAACAAGGACTCTAACTTCTGAATTGCCAACACTACTCTTTCCATCCCCCCGGCTCTGCAGGGAGCAGGGTCTCCCTTCCACATTCTGACCAGGCCAAACTCAGCTTTGCTTGTGAGATCTGGCTCACGGCCCAGCTGTGGGCAGCAAGTCATTATCCCTACACAACTGCTGCTAGACAGCAGATGGGGACACAACCCAGCAGAGCGAGTCCCAATCCTTCAAACATTGGGGGAAGTTCCCACCGAAACCTTGCACTTTAACTCACTCTTGGGGGACGTTTTCAAAGACTAACTCCCTAAATGAGGTATTCAACCAGCCCCATGACTGGCGTATCTGAGCAATGCACAATCTTTAATCCATTTAACCTCCACACAGCAAGGTGGAGTTTGTGTTCCCATTGCACAGATGGACAACAGCGGCTCAGGCTTCTCAAGCATGCATGGACAGTTTAGTGAAGAGCAAGGAATTGAACCCCGCCATCCTTCCTCCCTACTCACCTTTTCACTGTCAAAATATCGGAGGTAGTCAGCATCTAGCTTCACCCAGCGCTTCTGGTAGATGTAAGAGCTGTAGAGTGACAGGAAAAGCTTGTTAGCTTTGGTGCACTATCTTCACCGGAGGAAAATGAAGGGTTCCCGACCACTCCTGTAGAAGGCCAAGATCAACGAGAGAAGAGGACCGACATTTTACGAGCAAGTGCAGTTGAGAGGTGGGGGGAATTTTTGCTTCTGAACTAGTCTGCCCCAAAGGACTTGTAACATAAACAGATGGACGTCTAGACTGGGTGAGTCAAATACAGACACTTAATATCCTGCCCACCTGCCTAGCTGTTTAAATGCAGGGGGTATCTCACAGCTCCACTTAGGGAGGAAGGGATTTGCTGGAAGTCAGAGCAGCAGCCAGATGAATCAGTCTGGGGTCAGGAAAGTGTTGTGTGTGTGAAGAGGCTCATGGGAGAAGCAGATAATATTGCAACCTGGATGAAAGTCATCTTATTTTTTTTCCCCTTTGTTTGTACTCTTGCAGCTTACATGTAAAAATGCGGCTACATCTTGTATCTGGCTATTTGGGTGCCAGCTGCACTTTACAGGGCTTTTAAGCTGTACTTTAATTCCTCTGCCACTTTGGCCTTGGTCGTCCCTTTTCCTCATGCTTCTACAAAAGTGTCAGCACCCTGGCACCTGTGAATCTTTGCAGTACCTGATGTTAAAACCCCGGATGATTGAATGATTAAGCAGTCGAAGCTATTCACCAATCAAGATGCTTTTACTATGTTAATCACCATCTGTCGCTGATAAAATAATATTTGGTCAGTCTTTTTACCGTGAATGTATGTATAGGAGTATGTATATATACATATCCACTGAATATACCCCTGTTGTGCTGTTTAAGTCTTACTACGCTGTACTACAGTAAATGAAACGATGAATTCATACTACCATGGCTCTTCTGGGTAATGCTAATGGCTAATTTGGCTCCTCAACCCCTCTAATCTGATTATTGCTGCTCCAGAAGACATATCCACTATCCTTCCCCATTCCCCTGTCTCTCTCTTAATGCTTTTCCTTGGCCAGTGCTTTCTGCTGGCCCAGCCCTGGCAAGAGGCCAGAGGTCCAAACTCCTTGAGATCTGCAGCATCTGCCACACCTGGGGCAATGTAATTGAGTGTGCAGTGTAGCTGGACTGTAGACAGGAGTGCACCACCCCACTACAGGCAGCCAGCATCTTTCACCCTCAGTTTGGTACTGCTGCACATAGCTAGCGACTGCAGTCGCTGCAATCCCACGTAGGTGCATTGTAAAACCCTGTTCTTCCTTGCCGCTAACCCCGCTCTATGCTGCCAGCTCTCCTGGCGCTGTGTGTTATTTCAGGGAACATGGAGGGTGACCCTCTGCTGGCCAGTTTCCCCAGCAAGCTCTGGAAGGGTCAGGTCTGGCTGAGGCACCAGTGCTTTCCCAGGCACTATTTAAAAGAAGATGGATGCTTGTGTTAGGGTTTGTAAGACATCCTTAAAAGACACTGGCCACGAGGCAGGGGCCTAAGCCACGTGGGTGGGGGAAACCAGCATGACAGAGGTAGCAGGCTGCCACAACACTCCCACCACCAGCAAAAGACCTTTGACCACGAAGTTTTATCAGGTGGGCATAATAAATCAACCATCCATTGAAAGCCAAACCTTCCTGGCTGAAATCTCACTGGGTGGGTGAGATTCTCATCTCTCCTTTGATGTACAAGTGATGCAAAGGGGCAGGCAAGCAGCCACATCTGGCCAGCTGACACCCCTCTCCTCTGACACAGGGATGTGCTCAATGGACACAGCTTGTAGAGCAGGTCCTGACAACAAACCAGTCTGGCCCCAGATGAAACAGCAAGCTGGGGTGGGAGTGGGACAGATGGTTTCAGAACCTATTCTCATCTTCAGCACACACTCTTGGAGAGCTGACACAACTTAGAGCAACCCCATGGCTTCTCTCACCAGCCAGTGAACATGTTGCATGAGAATCAGGGAGCCATAACCAGCCTTGCCTAGCGGACCCTGTCTATTATCGGCTCTCGTGCACCTTCCTGTTTCAGCACAGCAACTCCTGGCCTCCCATTGCTCTGGCAAGGCAGTAAAATATTTATTTCATCTGGTTTGATCTCACAATGAACATGGAAAGTAAAGGACACACCGTGCCCTCAGCATCAGCTGCACAAACCCAGGCTAGTTGCTAAGGCCTGGTCCACACTCTAGAAAGTTATGTTGGCTCAACTACATTGCTCGGGGGCATAAAAAATCCTCACCCCTGAGTGGCATTGTGAAGCCAAGCCCAGTCCTCTGTAGACCGCTCTGATCTGATGGAAACATTCTCCGGTTTCTTTTTAGCTACCGCCTAGGCAGGTGCATTCCCTACAGCAAGGGTCTGCAACCCGTGACTCCAGAGCCTCATGCGGCTCTTTGGCTGCCCACTTGTGGCTCTGGGCTCCCCCTCAGCTGTCGGGGGACCCTGTGGGTGGCTGACACCAGACTCTGGGCTCCTCCCCACCAACTCTGTCGGGAACCTGTTTCTCGCCTCCACCAGGAGGCTACACCCATTGCAGCTCTCAAAACACTTGATTATTGAAGGAATATTAAAAAATGGTTCTTGTTATCTTTAAGTTGCTGAGCTCTGCCCGATGCTGTGTTGAGGCATCCATAGCATTTCAAGTGCAAAGAAGCCCTCAGGCAAACAAACCCAAGACAGAAATCTGCCAGGGTCCTAGGACTGCAATCTTGTGTTAACAAGCCACCTCACCCTGAATAAAACCAACTGAGTCCGGTTCGTCTCTAGTTCAGCAAAACAAGCAAGGAGTCCTGTGGCACTTAAAGACAAACACATTTATGTATCCCAGGAGCTTTTGTGGGAGAAAATCCCACTTTGTCAAATGCTTGGAAGATGAGGAACTTACAGAATGTAGAACTATGCCCACCAAAGCTTATGTGTTTAGTAGATTTGTTAGTCTTTAAAAGTGCGACTCCTTGTTTGTTTTGCTGAAAAAGACCAACACGGCTACCCCCTTTGGGACTTTTCACCTTGCATGGCTCCTTTGAATGTGTGTTAATCCCTTAGTGTTGGTAGTATCTCCCCACACTGCCTTGGTAATATTCAGTGAATGACACAGCTACAGCCCCCCAAAATCTCCTCCCATGGTGAACCTTCTCACCTAGGAGCATGTGCCCTTTAATAAACACAAAGGCAGAGGAAGCTCCCCTCCCCTCGCTGACCAGCTAACTTCCAGTAACAGTGTAATTTCCCCAGCCACCCATTAATATGCAAACCCACCCAGGCACTGCAGTTGAATAAGTGCAGTCAGCTGGCAGTCTGTGAAAGATCTGCAGTTGCTGATGCCCAGGGAATGCAGAAAAAGTCCTTGTGCTTGAGTCAGGGGCCTCCCCGCTATGGAAATTAAACCGCCCCACTGAGTGAGGAGGAAATGGGAAAAGCAAAACCACAGCCTAGGGTACAGGCTCTACTCAAACTCTGCCTAACCCAGCTGGCATTCAAGTGACAGCTTGCCAGAGTCTCTCAAGTGTACCTAGTTTGTCTATGGGTAACTGTCTTCTTAAATGCTGCCAGGTCACTTGCTTGGATTACAGACCTACAGGGCTTGATCCATCTCGAGGAAGGCCTCATGCACCAGGTGGGGCACAGGAGGTGGGGACTCATACTCCTGTAGTTTCACCACCAGAAAAGAGGAAAGATGGAGAGATGGCAGGTTCGCGGAGCTACCTTCTTCTGGAGGCACTGACAGGCCAAGAGAGGGGGGAAACCCAGCTCACACCAACCTCCCTGATCCCTACGTCCATCTAAGAGCCACTCTGAGCATTACTCACCCTTGGGGAGGGTTCTTGTCCAGCCACCCTGCTTTCAGGACTGGCAAGAGCTGAGCTGGGGCGTCCGGCCCTTCCACGCTGCCACTGTGCATGCTGGAGCCGCTGGAGGACAGAGCCCTGGCAGTCTGCAGGGGTCTCACGCCGTAGTCATTCCAATAGCCACCGTCGCTGAGAGCAGGAGTAAAAGGGGAGGTACAGCTAGGAGAGGTTTGTTCACTGTAGAGCAAAGCACTAAGGTCTCCCTTGCTTTGATTTCTCATCACCCTCCACTCTCCATGAGCCGGATCAACGTCTGAGATCCAGAACACGCCCTCCTTCCCCCTCATGGGCATGGTTGGCTAAAGGCTTGGTGCTCTCAGCCCTGGCAATCCCTCCATGTCAGAAGTGCACGAGGCCATTTGTCACACACAGACTTTGCCTGCACTCGAGATAATGAATTACCATGTGCAATTGACTGGGTAAAAGCAGCAGTGCTGACTAGGGGGCAGGGACAGGACCTGGTGCGTGCATAGAGGGTGGTGCCGGGGTGGTCCGATGACCAGCCATCTAGATCCTGACTGGGGCCTCCGTCTGCTACGGCAACATATGCCTGAAATAACAGTAGCCAGGAACCTGCTGTTGCGCCTGAATAAACCTGGTGCCAGAAACGGGCCAACATAATGAGAGGTAGGGGCAGAATTGCTGAACATGTTCCAGGGAGATCTGGGGCTAGCCGGGAACCCAGGATCTTTCAGTGAAGTCCCTGGGGTCTGACTCCTCTTTGCCAGCAGCCGGAGCTGCGAGGGGGTCAGCTTGAGGCCAAGAGCGAGGGATCAGTGTGGACGGGAGTCTGAGTGAAGGGGCTGCAGGGAAACCAGACACACATGGGAGCAAGCAGGAGCCAAATCCATCCCTGAGGCAACCCTGAGACTTCTTGACTGCAGCTCATACAAAGAAATGGGCTTACCCCCTAAGCAAGGGCAGGTGCACCAGAAAAACAGACCAGTCCGAGCTGCACAGAACCCATAGGAGCCATTTGGAGACGCCCCCACACACCCCTCCCAGAGAGGGCAGGAAGGAAAGAGAGATCACAACCCCCTGGGCATGTCACATGCTTGCAGCAGAGATCACAAATCCCCCTTCCACACTGCCCCGACCCACCTCCCCAGGGTTGGAGCCACCACCCGGTCACCTCCTGCAGAGTGATTGAACCAGCTTTCTGGGAACAAGCCCATCTAGCAGCTTCTGGTGCCCTGCCGGAAACTAACCCCATGCTCCTGGGCTGCTGAGACCCCACTCCTAGCCTGCAGCCTGGAGTGTAATTAAAAGGGGCTGGATACTAATGACCCAGAGGGACCAGAAATGGAAGTGAGCAGGTAGCCACACCCCTGACTCAAGCACCAAAGACACACCTCTCAGCTGCCTCCACCCCAGCCTTTGACAGGAAAATGGCTCTCGGTCCCTGGGCCTTCCACTCTCCAAAACTGTCCCCACAAGCAGAGCTCCCTACAACCCAGTAACAGAGCCTGACCAGACCCGAGGGCAGCCAGCTAGTTCCAGTCAATCTTCAATGGCAGGTGCTCCGAGTTCATCACACCACAACGTCAAATGACCATACTCTCCTTGGGCTGTGGTGCCCAGGGTATGGATTGGAGCAAAGCAGCACGCTCTAGCAGGCAGGACAATGGACACAGCTTTGCTGCACCATGGCGTGAAAGACATATTGCTGCTCAGATCCATGGGGATAAGGGCCCTGCCCTCCTCTGCAGAGCACTTGGAGTCGCTGGGGCAGCACAGGGAACCAAACCCAGGTCTCTAGAGAGCACAAAGCACTCTAACCAGCAGACCAACCTCCCCCTAAGCAAAGTGAGAGGGTTAGATGACAGATACAGATTGTTTAGCAACTTCAATCTGCCTGGCACATTGGTGGCTGCCCTCACCCATCCGGCATTACCCGTGCTTTCTCCCGGGGCAGACCTCCCATGAGGCCCATTTACCATGGAGAACCTGAGCAGCACGCAAACAAGAAGTCTTTCCAAACACAGCAAGCTGCACTTTCCATTTTCACCAATGGAAGAGATGGCATGTTTTGCAGAACTGACCCAAGACTAGTAAAAATTCTAGGATCAAAATGGAAACCCATCTGTCCTAGAGTTTGTCTGCACGGGGAAACTCCAGCCTGCTCTAGACATCAAAGTTAGATGGATACAAGGCAGCTTCTGCCCAGGGTTCATGGAAACCAGAAGCCTCCTTCCCCTTAAAAGTCCTATGTGTTTTTCACTTTCCTTTTTCTCATTGCCTGACTTGGTGAGCACATCTCGCAGGTCTCCACTGTTGAGTGTAACTCACCAGCTGATCATGCCAGCTGTACACTCCAGTTGTGCACCTGCCAGGAGCAGACAGGAGATATCAGATCTCCTGGGTCGGTAGAGAGAAGAGGCTGTGCTGGCCCAGCTCTGATCCAGCTGTAGAAATGCCACCACCTATGCAGGGGATGAAGGAGAAGAGTGACACCAGGGACAAGCAGCAGCTTGAGAAAGTCAAGGAGCTGAGGCAGGGAGACCAGAAGGCCAGGGAGGTGAACTATCAACCTGGCACCAAGTGGCAGCTCCAACGCATTTACAGAAAGCTACATGCCGTGCTCAGCAGAGACCACACTACTTCCATGGGCATCCCTGAAGAACCAAGCCAGAGGCCCCTGCCCTGACAAAGAAAGGAGGAGGAGATGGATGAGGAAGGATTAAGGGAGACAGGTGGGTGAGGGACCAGGACCACTGTTCAGCCAGTTGAGCACAGGCAAGCCCAGTACATAGAAAAGATCCTCAGGTACGTGCATAGGTATTTTTTCAATTACAGGGATTCCCCCCCAAAAGTAGCAGGATGCTGCATTCCACTTATTAACGTACTGGTGCTGGAAGAGGTAGTGGGATGCTCCAGAGAGGCAGAACTACTATCTGTTTTTCTCTCCCCTGAACTCTCCTGAGAGCTCTCAATGCGTCTGTCCATGCACATGCTCTGCAGTCCTCTGTTGAAAGTTTCCAGGGACAGCAGCCTTCTTTCTTCCTCCGCAATAGGATGCTCTCCCACGCCACTCAGCGATCTCTTCAGCGGCACCACTGCAGAACACAAGCTAGCATGGGTGGCTTCAGGATGCCAACAGCATCTGTGCCTTTGCGAACTTCAGGAGGGAGATTGCAGCCAAAATCACCACCTCCAG
Source organism: Podocnemis expansa (assembly GCA_007922195.1). Classification (NCBI taxonomy): domain Eukaryota; kingdom Metazoa; phylum Chordata; order Testudines; family Podocnemididae; genus Podocnemis; species Podocnemis expansa. The sequence goes on along the minus strand of ML682063.1, from coordinate 949,610 downwards.
TGGAAACAATTGGTGCCTTTGCCCTATTCTCCTAGCATCCCTACAGCCAAGCAATTCCCTCCTCATCTCCCCAGCCCCTGGTGGGCCATACTCCCCAGAGCTGGTGCTGTGACTGGTGCTGCCTGCAGTCAATCCTGAGTGAAAGAGAGAAAGTAGTGTTTAAAACTTCAGCGGAGCAAGAGGCATGAGTTCAGCATGTCAAGTTTCTGCTGTGAATGAAGATGGCACTGCTATGCTTTATCTGCAGTTGTGGCCTTCAGGGTCCACATGCCTGAGCCAGAAAAGGGGGAGAAAGAGGACTCCGGATGATGCATTCAGTGAGATCCTACAAGGCTGTGCTGCACTCTCCTACGAGCACTGGGCCTGGAGGATGAACACCGCCGACAAAGAAAAAAAAGTGTGGAGAGAAGAAAGGCTTAGGAATCTCAGCAGGAAAAGGAGAAAGAGGCACCAGGACATAATGGGACTTCTCAGGCAGCAAACACAGATGCTGTAGATTCCAGTGATCTGGAGGTTCAACAGTCCCAGACTTGCTTCCTCTGGAGCCCACTAGGACTCAGTATTGAGACTTCCCTCCACATTTCACATGGTATATTATCCCTGCCTAGGGTGACGTTACCAACAATCCCAGGGTCGCCCATGCTGATCCGTGATGGCCACAGCCAGCGGACATGCCATGGAATGGTTTTTACTCTTTGCAAGTTCAGCTCTCCTCATTTACTAAGTGTTTTTAAGTTTTTAATGTGTTCGTTTTTAAAAATTGTACTTTTTCTTTGCCCTGATCTTGTTACAGAATAAATTTCTGTTATTTGGAACAAAATTCGTCTTTATCAGCCCTCACTATATGCTGCTGAGAGCTCAGTGGTTCAAAACACAGCCAATTACCTGTGCAGAGTGGTTCAACTAATGGGGTCATTCACAAACAAAATGAACAGGTGTATGGACAGTTTATTCCTACATGAGCAGGGCCAGGCAGAGCACATCACCACACACAGTGCTCTGGCTCACTGTTAAAATTATCTTCCAAAGAGACCTCCTGCTTTCTCCCAAGCCAGAAAGCTCTATGTTGAGCTCTTCTAATAGCCCTTGCATCTAGAGCTTCAAACTCAGGAGGCAGCTGCTCCATCTCCATACGCTGCTCAAATGGAAATTTTTCCCTCTTTGCTTCACAGATATTTTGCAAGACAGAGCATGAAGCAATAACCATTCAGATATTTTTCTCACCAACATCCAATCTTGTGAGCAAACAATGCCAGCGACCTCTCAAATTACCAAAATCTCATTAGACTGTCATTCTGTATCCGCTGAGCTGTTAGTTGACTAGTTTCTTGGGGCTGTCAAGGTGGCCCGTGTACGGGAAGCCGGCTGGGTCCCTTCAGTTTTTCTATATTCCTGGTTGTAATCAGCCAGTCAGGAAAGGACATCTCTGCTTGTGCCTTCTGGACAGGCCTTTGTCCTTAAAAATATGAGCATCATGAATCTTCCCTGACCACGGAACACAGGCACCAGCAAAGGACTCTGTGATCCACCAGTGCTTGCATAATCCCAGGAAAGCAGCCCTTTCTGTTAATCTACTCAGTGGCAAGGTGGGCTGGTCCCAAAATGGGGATGTGCATGCTGTCTGTTTTGCTACTGGAGAGCTGAACTTGCCCATCACTGCAAAGCCCTTCAAGTTCTGCAGATTGCTCAGTGTCAGAGTCCTGCATGGCAGGAGGAAATTATGTACATGATGGCCTCCATGGTGGATTTCCCAACTTCAGACTGATTCCCAAATGACTGGTAACAACCTGGTATAGCAAATTGCCACAGTGCAAGGGCCATTTGTTTCTTCATTGTCAGTGCAGTTGTTTTGATGGCCCTGAGCTGGGTGGCTGGGGCAGGCTCAGCTCAGAGGTCCAGGAATATGGCCCGGCACATCTGAAAGGTCTGCAGCCACCATCCATCACCCCAAATCCACATTTACAATTAGACTCCACCAGTCAGTGCTTGTGCCTCAGGGTGTAGCTGCTCCAAGAATGCCATTGACTACCTTGGATTGGTTCTTGCTACATCTTACAGTGATCTGATCTGTCCAGGCTCATTCGGTTCTTCTTGTGGCTCTGGAAATATTTCAAGATCCTACATTCTGTGCTTGCTGTGCTCATAACAATATGGCAGAGCTCTGCTTTTTGAGGAAAGGTGAAAAAATTACAGGACACAGGTGCCATTATGAGATGGAAACAGTTGCAAACTGGGAGGTTGACCCTATGCTTCAAGCACCCATATGCAACTAACTAGACTTCCCAAAAGACGGGGCGCCAGACAGTGGTAAGCTGCAAAGGGAGATGCCTCCCCACAGGGTATGGCATGTTGTATCGGCCCAGGTACACCAGGCGAGGATGCATAACAAGGAGCCAAGTATGCACACAGACAAACAGTTGATGTAAATCTGTAGCATCCACCTGGCCTAAGAAAAATAAATCCACATTAACAGAAGGTGTGAATGTAAAGTGGCTTGGGTAAACAGCATTAAATCCTTGTGAGGATGCTCTCATTCTGAACTGAAATGGTCTTAATTTGGTTTAGCTGAATTCACTTCTAAAGTGAACTGAATTAAACTAAATAATAGAGAAGAGGTGAGCTAACAAGTTCAGACGCAAGAGCAAGTGAGCCGCTTTGGTCGCTCTCAATTGCGCTCAGTACTCACAGAGACATTTTGAGAAAAGATGGCATCATGGAAAAAGGCTTCCCCCGTCCCTCCTTCTGGCTCCCGGGGGTCCTCTACTCATCCTCATCTCAGCACCAGCACCCCAACCCTCCGCTGTGGGCCGCACACAGCCGAGAACCCCAGAGAGGCAGCCTGACATCAGGATACCATCCGGACCCCGCCAGTTTGCAAGTCTTCCTGGAGCCAGTCCTGGGAAGCAAGGAAGGGCAAGAGAAGAGCACAGAGCATGCAGCACTTCACTGCTTGCAGGCTTCAAACAAGGACCTTAAGGCTCCCTTCGAACACCAGCCAGGGTTTCTGCTGCCTCACTATTCAGATCTGCTGAATGGGTAGCCAGGACCGTGAGCCTGCTCCAGCAGGCGGATAACTGGCTCTGAGCTGCTCGGGTTAGGAGTGTCTGCAGAGATTGACACAGAGACAGCACAGTTGTGCGCATCATGGAAATCCCCGCAGTAGGATGGGCCAAACCCAGGGTTGGTCCTCTGAGTAAAATCAAAGGCAAGGGGCCATATCCTGCTCTCAGCAACACTAGGACAAATCCAGAGTCCCTCCACTCCCTTCAGAGGGATGGCTCCAGATTTACACCAGGGTCACTCAGAGGGGGTCTGGCCCTAAGGAATCCATACAACAGGCTCAGGTGATCAATGAGGTGCTGTCGTAGAGTCACAGAAGAAGAGGATTGGAAGGGACCCGGGAGGTATCTAGTCCAAATCCCTCCTCAAACAAGGACCAACCCCAGCTAAACCATCCCAGCCAGGGCTCTGGCAAGCTGGACCTTAGGATGGAGACTCCACCTCCTCCCTAGGTAACCCATTCCACGGCCTCATCACCCACTTAGTGACGGAGTTTTTCCTAATATCCAACCTAGACCTCCCCCACTGCAACTTGAGACCATTGCTCCTAGTTCTGTCATCTGTCACCACTGAGAACAGCCCAGCTCCATCCTCCCTGGAGACCCCGTTCAGGTAGCTGAAAGCCATTACCAAATGCCCCCTCACTTTTCTCTTCTGCAGACTAAACAAAGCCAGGTCCCCCAGCCTCCTGTCATAGGTCATGTTCTCCAGCCCCCTGATTTGCATACACCATCTGAGATCTGCAAACTTGCTGAGGGTGCAATCCATGCCACCCTCCCAATCATTAATGAAGATGTTGAGCAAACCCAGCCCCTGGCAATTTAAAGTAACCAAGGATCTGTTGACCCAGGCTGGATCTCCCCATGCAATGCTCAGCCCCATTTCTCTTCTGGTGCTGCTGTCAGCTCCTCATCAGTCCCTGCCTGGCTCCAAAGTTTGCCCCAGCGGGGGCAGCAGAGAAGAGGGGAGAGCATGCATGCACACAGCGGGATGGGGGAAAACACAGTAGACATGGTCCCTACTTGGCAGGCGGTGGTTCGTAATAATCTTCAATGAGCTCGTCCTCGCTGAAAAGTCTGTTAAGTCTCTTCGAGCACGGCCGCCCCCTCATGGTCTCGGCATCCTGTAGAGACAGAGAAAGGGATGGAGAGAAGGAGGCTGGGGCTGCCCTTTCCATTTCTAGCTCCCTGCTGTGAGCAGAGCCGGCTGGTACAGCGCCATCTGGCACCTCATGGAGACAGAGGTGAGCTAATTAGCACCTCGCTCACTCAGTTTCCAACAGCAACGCCACCACCGTGCTGGCTGCATAATTACCCTGTGGTCAGAGCGGACCTGCGTGCCCAAGCTGAACACTGCACTGCCATGGCCTCTTGAGTGGGCTGGAGGAACTGGAGCTCAGGTATGTCTCCAGGGGCAGCACAGAGGCAGCAAAGAGAAAACAGCCAGCTCTGGGGAACTCCCCGGCGTTCAGAGACCAAGATGGAGCATGTGATAGGTGAGACCAAGCGACTCAAGTGTGCTTTCTTCCTTTGCTGGAGTGAAATCGGTGCTCAGCCCTGGGAGAGGCAGAGGACGTGCCCACTTCTCCCACCTGGTTTTGCCGATGCCCCTCCCTCCTGACCCACCCCACCACCTACACCAGCTCTGCCAGGCAGCCTGACCTGCAGCTCCTCCTGCTGTCGCAGTCCTGGGCAGACACACCTAGTCGTGCTAACCTGGGATAACAGGTGGTGACGGGGCTAGTCAGAGACCAAACCCACAGCACATTTCTTGAACCCAAGCCCCCCAACAGGAAAGACCAGTGTCTGTAATAAGGGTCTCCCTCCACCTCCTAGCTCTTCCGCCCAGCCCCACGCCTCTCACCAGCCTCAAGAAAGCATGTCCTGCGCGACATTACAAGGAACTGCAATCAGAGGGAGGGGATTGGCAGTGGGCCCTTTATTCATAGCAATCAAAATTGCTGCACTGGGTTTTGGTACGAAGCTCTGCATTTCCCCTCTGGCAGAGAGGAGTGTGCACACATGCACACACACGCACAAACAAGGAGACTTGCTCAGCATAAATGCCTTCCCCTCAAGCCTGTGCCCTGCCACAAACATACAATTACGCCACCAGCGGCAGCTCACAGGGAATCAAGAGTGGATTAGTTCAGAAGGAAGCAAGGCCCTGAAGGGTTTATGCTCCTCTAACTGTGACAACCTCTGGCGGCCCAGGAGCCCTCTGCACGGCCTGTGATTTGCAATTGAAGAGTCAGCAGACAGAATTGAAACATCTCTCTGAATCAGCCATTGCCAGTCGAGGGCAGAAATGGGCTTGCTAAAGTTGCCCCCAAGAGCAGCATTTCAGCTGCCTGATCCCAAGAGAAACCTAGACCCCTTCAGGTCCTAACTCACCCAGTCACTGGCAGGAATGGTAGACAGGCCTTACTCCTCTACCACAGATAACATTTGGGTAATGATGTTTTGTCTCACTCATACCCCCTACAGCTTTGGTCAGCTTCAGTGTTCTTTGCTTGCTGCCCTCAAGTGTCGTTCTGTTAACAGCTGCTGTGCTCCACCCCATATCTGGTCGCATGTCAGCAGTGTGTGGCTGAGCCCTGGACACTCTCTGGTCTTTTGGAAGGAAGGGCATGGAAGGAAGTTGATGGTATCATCTGATTTTTTTCCACCTCACCCCTCTGTTCTGTAAACTTTGGGGCTCTTTTCTCTTTTCTTGTATTACAAAAACTAAAGGCAAGACAGACAAACTGACCGACCCGCTGAGAGAAAGCTAGAAAGCACAGACACCCAGTGCGGTATTTTGAGCCAACCTTGTCATTCATTTCTCCTGCTGGAGCTGCTAACTCCTCCTCCCATGGGGGCTCTTCATAGTCAGAGTCATCTGTGAGAAGATACAAAGGGAGGCTGAGAAACATGGTGCTTTAAAAGGGGTTTGGGGAACAGGCACATGAAGATCACTGTGCTCCCATGAACTGCTCCTGCACCCACTCAACCAGCACCACAGTTCTCCCAGAAGGGGCAACATCCTCCAGGGATAGAGTAGCAGAATGACAGCCAGATGATCTGGGTCCCATTGCTGGCCCTGCTACCGGTGCCTTGGGTGACCCTGCCCCAGCCACATCCCCTCTCTGTCCCTCATTTTGCCATCTGTAAAATGAAGCTAATTTTGTCAAGCATGCCAAGACTTTTCCAAAAATGACACTAAAGCATGGCAAAGGCTGTCAGTGAATGGCCTCACGCTATATGGCAACTCCATCATCTGGCACTCGCTGCCCTCTTGCTGTGTGTTGCTGCTATTCCACATGGTTCCCACAGCAGCTTAAGGACACACATCACAGGGTTACAGAAATGTCAGGCCAGAAGGGAGGTTAACATTTCCAGCTCTCAGTGCTAAAGCAGGACCAAAGAAACCCAGACCATTCCTGAGAGGTATTTGTCCAAAACCCATTACTCTTAAAAACCTCCTGTGATGGGGAATCCACAATTTCCCTTGGCACCCTGTTCCAGAGTTTAGCTACCCTGAAAGGTCCTCCTAAATCTTCCTTTGCTGCACATTAAACCCATCACTTCTTGCTCTTCCTCCACAGAGAACAATTGATCCCCATTCTCTTTAGAGCAGCCCTTGCCTGATTTGAAGATTGATCAGATTCCCCCTCAGTCTTTTCTTGAGACTAAATAGGACCAGTCTTTTTTAACTTTGCCTCACAGGCCAGGTTCTCTTTGACCATTTTTATTGCTCCCCCCTCTGGACACTCTCTAATTTGTCTGCATCTTTCCCAAGGCATGGTACCCAGAGCTGGACAAAGCACTCCTGTGCAGTGCAGAATAGGGAGAAACAATGACTTCCTGTGTCTCGCATACGGCACTCATATTAATACACCATTTGAATCTCTCTTCCAAGAGCCTGAACCAGTGGGTGCTTTGTCTGAGGCCTGCAACGTTGCAGCCCACGTTAGACAGAGCACAGCAAAAGACAGACAGTCGACAAAGTTACAGAAGGATGTGATTTACAGAAAGACCATGAGAAAGGGCTGCAGTACATCCCACTGGTTCCCTTTTCTTCCATCAAGAGTTTGTGTTTCTATAGTGATTTTAAAGGAATTTATTTTTTTCCTTGGGTAATATGCTGAGCTAGAGTTAGATGGAGCGCTGAAGACAGGGCTGGCACCGCAGGGAGAAATCACAAGTGACTGTAGCTCCTCCATGCCAGCACTCATCAGACAGCGATCTGCAATGAATCAAAGGCTCCATTCAGAAACCAGAGGGAGGTAAGAGTCTGGGGCGAAAAACAAAACAGGCCGCTTATTTAACCTTTAAAAAGAACAAGATCTGCAGGAACCAGAGTGCTAACTGCCAATATTAAATACTACTATGCAGTCATCTGGATTCCAGAGGCAGGTGTGCCTAATTTCTGGCAAAGCCAACAGCATACAAGGTTACTGCAGTATCAAATCTGTCCTTTAGGAAGACAGCCAGGCCTCGACTCTCCCAGCAGCCCAGCCTCTTAAGGAGACTTTTTCCTGCAAACTTGGGATAACCAAGGCTGATTTATTTCTTTTTTCCAACCCCCAAAGCAGGAAGCCCTACTCAGACTCGAGCATTCGAGCAAGTGAGCTGTAAAACCAAACCCCTGACCACCTGCGGTCCTGAAAGATCCCATGGCTATCGCTGCACCATCTGGGGGTGCACCTCAAAGTTTTGCAAAGGCTTCAACCCTCCTCATGGTTTCACAGCGGGAGCTCACTCCTTATTTCCCCTTATTGGGTGAATCCACACACCAGGGCGAGCTGTGACTGTCCCACCAAATGGCAGATGCGAGCTAGCCTTGACTGAGACAAAAACATCAGGGAAGCCACTGGAGCATGGCCAGTGGCGCTGGATCCTAGGTACATAATCATGCGGAAACTCTGGGGTAGAGTGGCTATTGTGGTGTGGTTGATGTTGTCCACCCCAGCAGAAGGTGCATTGGTGAGCGATCCCTGTCCAGACAGATTGTACAGCATTCTGGGGGGGAAGATGACATGAAAACAGAGTGTATTCATTACTTCACCTGCACACACAGAAACAGCCGCCTCTTCTTAAGGGGCAGAAATGCATTTGGAAACCAGGCGTCAGGAGGGAACCGCAACCCATTTCCTACTTCTTCTTTGCCTAAGCATAACAGGAGGCACCGATGCCCAGTGACAGCTACTGCCATCACCCCTTTCCTCTGCAGCTGGGAGCATGCAGAGCCATTGCTCGTATGACCAGGCCAGGCGGAGGCAAGACCCTGCACAGTGACACAGCCCCAGTCTGGGAGCCAAATGAGCTGAGTGTGTTTGGCAGCCTCCATAAAGTAAAGCCTTTCCAGTTCCCACAGCCGACACCTAGCTCCTTGTGTAAGTGAGTAAGCCTACAAAACGGAACTGCCTCCAATGCACTCATAATGCTATGCAGCTGGTACTACTTAGGTTCCCGGGATGTGGGGGGCACAAACCCACATGTGGCTAAAAGCTTCTCCCTTGGCCTAAGGGGAGGAGTTAACAAGCTCGAACTCAAGTAAGTTCGGGGGACAACAAATGAGAATTATTTGGCCACCTTGGCCAAAGTAAGGGGAAGGTTATCACAAAGGTACCACAACTTTGTGGGGCCATGGTTGGGGTATGTGTAGCTCAGAAGGTGTGGGGAGATGCGCAGCAGAACCTCAGCTCTGGGGAAGTCAAAATAGGGGCTGCAGCCTGGCACGCTCAATGTACATGTGCACCAGGTTGCCCTCATGCCACAGAAGCAGCAGGTGAAGAGATGGGGGATGAGCCACACCAGGTACATTCGCTAGGGGGCTTAAAAGGGTGGAGAGCCCTTTACACCAACCCAGTGCATGGGGATCCACCCAGTCTCCCCCATTGTAGTCCATGAAGACTCTTCTCTTGGTGACTTCTGCCAGGACCAACTCCTTGCACACCTAAAAGGACTCTGGCATCTGCACCCCGAGAGCTACCCAGATGGTGTGAAGCAGGGCTGTGAGTTTAACAATACTGCACACTCTCCAGAGCTTTCCCTCCAAGGACTGCAAAGAGCTTAACTAATTAGGCCTCATTAGGCTTAATTAACTAAGGCTGAAAGAGGAAGGTTAATACCATGAGCCCCATTTTATGTAAGAGAAAACTGAGGCCGAGAGAAACTGGGAGGGCACCCAAGGCCAGCACTGAGCAATGCAGCTGGGAATGGAGCCCAGGAGTCCTGGCAGCCAGTCCCACGCTCTCATCATGGGCAATAGTTCCCACCTGTTGGCCTGGCCTTGGTCTACAAGGCGGCCCTGAATGGCAGGTAGGCATGGCAGCCTGTCTATCTCATTCAGCTTTCCCCAGGGGCTGCCGGTGACTACCACCCTCCTAATATAAGTTGCTCTGATGCTCCTCAGGGGTACACACAGCTGGGCAGCACCTCACCACCACCTGTCCTTAGCAGGAAGGCACCTTGTCTAGCCTGTTGTGAGTCACCTCACCCTCTCCATGCGGGGCAGTGACTGACACACATCAATTGCCACATCCTCAAACCGTTCTCTGCAGTGCTCAGTCCCTTCTCACAGGACGCTCACCGAACTACCAGGCCTGCTGGTCCCAAAGGAATAGGACACCCCTGCTTGTTAAAAATCAATCCAGGACCAGTGCTTTGCTTCACACTACAACCCTGAGCCACACACATAGCACAGTTAGTATCCGAGAAAACAAGAGCACAATTAGTATCCAAGAACAGACACTCCCATTCTTGTGAGCAAGGGCAGTGGAAACAAATGGTCTTCTAAAGACTAAACTTTGCACTCTCCTGTCTAAAGAAGCTTCTCTTAGCTGCAGTTTTCTCATTGTTTTCAGTCAAGCATAGCTGAGGCTCCTCTTTCACAAAGCAAACCTGCCAGTCATTTATTTCCTAGATGAAGGATGACAGGGTGTCATCTCTGTCCTCCAAATATACTACTGCAGGGGTGGACAAAATTGGCTCACAGTTAAGTGCCAGCGATTTTACTTTTTGTTGTCAGAGGGCACTCCTCCATCACATTTCTGCAGTGGAGCTAGGTGACAGGCTACTAAAAATGATTGCCATGGTGAGCAGAAACATAGATTTGTCAAGGCCTGTACTACTGCAATCATGTGATGTGTATCTCATGGTAGGGTCCAGTCCCCGACCCCACCCCATTTACTTCTTTCTGTTACATGTGTCCCTTGGAAACTTTTCTAATCCATCACTAGCACTTGGTTCAGAGCACAGCAGCAGACCTACTGGGAACAGCGCAATATTTAATTTACAGGGAAACCGTCAGCTAGAGAAACCTTCTTGCCAGACAGAAAATTTGCTTTTCACTTTTTCCGGTGAACCTGTCCTAAGGCACGGCCCTTAAGAACATCATTTTCTGTGTCCATACACAACTCCTTGCGTAGTGTCCTCACTAGCTTTTCTCCATGATACTGGGTGACCAGGGTGATGTTAGCTTTTAGTCAAGACGTCACATGACATTTAGTGAAACAACATACACAACAAACCCAGGAGATTCCTGTAACTATCAACAGCCCCCTTGTGCCAGTTGACACCAAAAGGATCTTGGGTCACAGAGGCCCCTGAAGGAAACTGTGAGGAGCAGTTTTTAAGACTCATCCAACAAGCAAAGTTAAATTCAATTATTGGATAATTTATCAATGATTCTCAATAAACATGATTTTCTTTCTTCTCATCTGCTCTCCAGACAGCATGTCATTTGCGGACCCTCTTTTAAACCTTTCCCAGGGATAAAATCCTCCATGTGATTTTATGCCAACCAAACCCTGATGTTATTACTGATGGTACAGATGTTAGGAAAGGTTTGGCATATGGTGACCAGACAGGCCCGCATCAGAACCGCTGCCGTTTTGTGTAAGAGCCACAGTCACGCTCCCATGTTAGGGTGACATGGCCTGAATTCCTGGCATCCAATATCTGATCCTGCCACCAGTGAAAATCCTTGGGATCAATCCAGGCAAAACAATGATGCTGCAGCAACAAATGGGATGGACACATGGATGGACAGAAACTACAAAAGTTTCAAAGATTCTTTAGGAAAGCCCAGCTGGCTGCACTCATGTGAAGCTTGAGATGGGGCAGGTTAACATTGACACACACTTACCAAACTCTGGCTGGAAGAGATTCGCTGGTCGGGATGGCACTTCAGGTGGGCTCTGCGGCTGTTGGGCTTTCACACGTGGAAGGATGGCAGGCAGAGAGGGTGGGTTGTGAGGTGCTGTCTCTGGGACTTGGAATTCCTCTTTTGCAAGAAAGCTGCAGGGAAAAGGAAAGACCCCCATGTTAATTCAGTTGCAAGCCCTCCCCGAATCCCCTCCTTCCCTTCCTTTCGTGGCTCCCTTAAAAATATAGGGCCAGCTCCTGGTCTCATTGGGTGTGTTCACACAGCACTCATTTCGAAACAACAGAGGTTGTTTCAAAATAAGAATTACCCTGTTCACACAACGCACCATTGTTTTGAAACAACGGGTTCTGTTGTTTTGAAACAACTTAAACCCCATGTGGGGACGAAACAACGTTGTTTTGAAATGATTGTTTCGAAACAATGATGTCTGAACATGTTATTTTGAAACAACGGTGACTTGTTTAGAAATAACTGTTGTCTGAACCTGCTATTTCACTTTGAGCTTTTTCCTTAATTCGAATTAACAAACTGTTAATTCAAATTAACTTATTTTGAAATAACTCCTTATTTCAATACAAGTTGTTTCAGAACAACTTGTATCGAAATAACCCCCTGTGTGTGAACGTAGCCATTGATACCAGCAGATAACCGGATTCACTCCACTGAAGCTGAAGGCATGACAGCAGATTTACGCTGGAAAATGGAGATTAGAATCAGGGCCTGTTCATTTGCCAAGAGCTGAACAATCAGGTGGGTTCAGTTGATCATATTACAGAGGCATCTCCAAGATGTTGGAGTCACCTCCCAGCACAGACTTCCAATGTGCCTCAAGGAAACAGAATATATAAGAACTAAATTGCAGATAGCTTGGACTAACCCTGTTCCCACTGCTAACCGCCACCAAAAACCACCCCCGCCCAGCGCAGGCTCTACGATGAGGCAAGAGACAGACATGGCTTCGGGTGGCAGTTCTTAGGGGCGCCTAGCCTCCCTGAAGATCAGGCTGGCTCCTGCCCCTTTAAATCTTTCCTAGCAGCTCAGGCACTGTTAGTCAACCTGCAGCTTAAGTCATGTAGGCAGAGTTAGGGTTACCAGATGTCAGGCAAAAGGAGGATGTTTCCTCCTTTTCACCTTCACGTCTTCCATCCAGCAGGCATTTTAAAAACACATGATTTTGTCTGGCTTTTTACTTACAATGGTTGAAGTATGCTGGTATGCCCTGGAACACTCTATTTTTAGGGGGGAAGTATTCCGGGGCCCCCTAAAAATAGAAGAATATTACGTTAATACTGAATTTTCTCCATGTGTCCTCCAATGTCCTCCTTTTTGTATTTCCCTGTCCTCCTTTCCATGCTTTGGTATCTGGTAACCCTAGGCAGGGTGCACTTCAAATCACACTGCAGGCTTAATAAAATGCACAATGACTCAGAGTCCAGGAGGGAATAACAATAGGCAAGCAGGGTTGGGGGGAAGTGGGATGGACACTAGCCATTGGGGACTGCAGGAAGCTCTCGTCCCAGGTGACATGGTCTGGGAATTGCAGGAAGTTCAAACACTCCCCAGCCCCCTCAAACTCAAACAGCCTGGCTGGGGCTCTCTTGTCTCCTCCCCTGCACCGAGCCCAAGCAGGTATGTTTCCTGGGGGACCAGGAGGAGCTGAGGTGAGAGACGCCTGTTTCTTGACGTGGTACCCAGGACAGTGAGTTCAGTGAGGTTCTTTGGATTGTTGTTTCAGGGCCAGGTCAGCAGGGCAAGAAGGAGAACAGGGAACGCAAAGGGCACAGGTTTTTTAGGAGTTTGTTTCCCCATCTTCAAAGCATCTGACAAAGTGGGATTTTCTCCCAGGAAAGCTCATCTAGTTCCCCTTGGTGGCTGTTGGGGTGGGGGGAGAGAATACCAGGGCTTGCTTACAGTAATATGATCTGGTTTAAAACCAATGACATGTCTCTAGTTTAAAAAAAAAAAAAAAAAAAAAAGTTAAACTATCCACAGAAGGACAGCATTTTCTAGAGCACTTGGCTTGGCAGTTAGGAGACCAAAGGCTTTTTCTGGCTCTGCCCTGAGCTGTCTGGGAAAGTCACTTTTCCTTCCTGGGACTCAGTTTCCTCACTCGCAAAATAAAAATGGTGATGAGGCTTACCTCCCTTTGAAAAGTGTTTTGAGATCTACAGCTAAAAACTGCTAAATAGACACTGAAATAATTCCTCACTCCTGTTAGATTTAGGCCTTATAGCATTCTTCATCTCAATACACTTTGCAAAAGGGGGCTTAGAAGGGCTCCCCCAACATAGCCCAGACAGTGTGGCTGCGGTCTCTCCCCTCTTCTCCCTCCCCCCCAAGCCCAGGTGGCATTGCAATGGGGGGGCTTGAGGGTGGCTATACCACTCCCCCACAATTCTAGCAGTAGGATCTCTTCAGGGGACAAGGCAATAGACCACATATTTTTTGTAAATGTGAAAAAAACTCACCAAACCTGACACACACAACTACATAATAGCTAGGTTAGTCTAGTTCAATAAAAACAAACAAGGAGGCCTGTGGCATTTTTAAAGATTAACACATTTATTTATCACATGAAGTTTTGCGGGGGAAAAAGCCCACTTTGTTAGAGGTTTTGAAGAGATGGGGGAATTTACAGATTAGGATGAAAATAAAAGCAGGGGAGGGCAAGACATGGCATACTGTAACATGACCTGATCCCATTATTCTTTTACGATTTTTTATTGTACAGAGGTCCAAATATTTTTGTTGCTGTTCTTTGAGCATCTTTCAATTTTACTGTCTTTCCAATATCAAGAGATGATCTCTCACCAGGGCATTTTAAGACAATTTGTTACTTTCTCACTTTTGTTGCGGTGTGGGCAGTTCTGTGTTATGACAATACAAGAGGTCTCTTTCCTCCTTGTCTTCAGCAAAATTCATTGTTTGATATTCTACTATTCACAAAAGCTTGCCTGAAGAAATCTGTGACTCTGTAAGGTGCCACAGGACTCTTGTTGTTTTTGCTACGCCAATAAAATTGCCAGTGCTTTTACCCATCCTGAAGTTATAACAGAAATACCTCTTGAGGGCTAAACTGTTCTCTTATACAAGGGGGTTGCCTTGCTTTACACCAGTATAAAGCTGTACAATCTTTGTGTACAACAAACTCTGAGTCATTCTGCAGTAGACTGCAGCCCTTTGGAGACAATTAACATTTCTTACTGATTCCTCTCCACCCAACTCTTTCTCAAGCAAGATACTGATTAACCCACCACTGTTTGTTCCCAGTGTTCCCCACCAGTAAGGAGGCCTGGGCAGTAGCTGAGGTGGTGGGGGCAGGCATTGGGGAGGCTAGGGTGAAACTGTGAAAACGTGGGCTGCTTTACAGAATGGTTGAAAATTGCTGAATTGTTTTTTTCAGCATTCCGGGACATAATGCCAATGTAGAATGGGTTTTCTCTCTTATTAATGTTCAGTGGACAAAGGAGCGGAATCCATTATCAGTTAAATCTATGAAGGGCATTATATCAATTCAGTGTAATCTGAATGACATGTCACGTGAGGAATTTAACTCATATATTCCTGACAATGATAGCCTACTGACACAAACAGGTTCAGCCAATAAATATCAAGAATGGGCTTTCCATTTTGAATGGTATAATTTGGTCAATTAAATGCTACCGTGACATTGTTGACACAAATTGTATATTCATAACAATACTCATTTTATTGTGTTACAGTTTAGTATTATGCCTCTTTTTTTAGAGTTAATGTGCCTAAGAATATATCTGTTGTTCAACTTGTTCTCCATTTTTTTCATGCTGCCATGCATTCATTAATCATTACCCATTTCCACACCATAATACCATAATGACACTTATATTAATACTACATTTTCTCCATGTCCTCCAATGTCCTTCTTTTCCCACTTCCCTGTCCTCCTTGTCCATGCTTTGTTATCTGGTAACCCTACACAGAACTCCTTGTTTGTTTTTACAAAGATATGCCGATTGAGGTAGGTCAGAGGAGACAAAAATCACCTTTGCCAGAAAGGGAGGGGTGAGGAGTGAAAATAAACTCTTCCAAGCATCAAAGGGACAGTCCTAGTCTAATTCAGCAAAAAAAGCAAGGTTTCCTGTGATTCACCCCCTGCAGCCCCCTACCAATTCCGTTCCCACAGACACCCCCACTAGCCTCTGCCACCCACTCCCATCTGCCCAGAGATATCCAACCCAGCCTCCCCCACCATGCCCATTAACTTCATGTGCAGCCACACCAACCTCCCATGCCCAGCCTCATCCACCTGAGCCTTCCCAAACCCCCCACTCCAATACCATTAAAAACTCCAGCTCCTGCCTCTCACACCCCAACCTCCCACTCTTACCCCATGACTGCAGAAACACAAACCCCAGCCTCTCCACACACCCCGATCCCCCTGACACCCATCACAGCTTTCCCCAATCACCCCTATGCCCCCAAAACACCCATTCTAGCCTCTTCATTCATCCACTCCAAGGACTTAGATTGAGATGAAATGATACAACAATTTGCTGTTGTTAAAGCCCAAAGTGTTACCCTTTGAAGCTGAAATTTTACTAAGTATGTACATGATAAATGTTACTTGTTAATTAAATTTAAATTAATCAGTGTTACTTTTTATTTTTGTATTTAGATTAAAGGAATAAATTGATCTTCCTATTTGAATTTTAGGTTGCAAATACAATTTGGAAAATCTTTGTAAGCTTACATGAATGAGATGAGGGGGGGTGACAAAGCAAAATTTGGCTGAGGGTGCCACAACCCCTTGAGCCGGCCCTGCCCCCACCGGTATGGATAAGCAAGAGCCAGCTCAGGTAGCATGATTCAGAACAAAGCATGAACACTGCAGGGTGGGAAATGAGTGCCAGAATGAGGCATCCCTGCCACCCCACTGTCCATCTCACCCACTACCCTATCACAGAGCCATAGAAATGTCGGGATGGAAGGGATCTTGAGAGGTCACCAACTCCATCCCCCTGCACCGAGGCAAGTCTAAGTAAACCTAGACCAGCCCTGAGAGGTGTTAGTTCAACCCATTCTTAAAAGTCTCCAGTGACGGGGATTCCACAATTTCCCTTGGAAGCCTGTTCCAGATCTTAGTCGCCCTTAGAAGTTTTTCCTAATATCTAACCTAAATATTACCCATTTTTCACTGAGTCTGAAGAACAGCTGATCACCTCTCTCTGTAAAACAGCCCTTAACAGATTTAAATACTGTTATCAGGTCCCCCCTCAGCCTTTTCTCATGACCAAACACACCCAGGTTTTTTTAACCTTGCCTCATCAGTCAGCTTCTCTAAAACTGATTATTTTTGTTCTCCTCTGGATGTTCCTCTTCATCCACATCCTTCCAGGACTGGGTACGGCAGGACTATTATATCCTGTGTCTTATATTCAGCTACCCTGCATGCCTTTCTTGAACTTCTACTTGTTAATTTCAGACCAGTTGTTTTACTTTTCAAGATCACTTTGAATTTTCCTCCTGTCCTCCAAAGTCCTTGCAACCCCTCCCATGTGGCATCATCTGCAAATTTTAAAAACTTCCTCTCCACTCCATTATCCACACCAATAATGGAAATACTGAATAGTACTGAACCCAAGACAGACTCCTGCCCACTCCCTTGATTCACCCTCCCAGTTTGAAAGCAAATCATTGATATCTACTCATTGAGTACAGTTTTTCATTCAGTTGTGCACCCACTTTATAGTAATTTAATCCAGACTATATTTCTCTAGCTCGCCCATCAGAATGGCACATGGGACTGTGTCAAAAGCCTTCATAAGAGCAAACTACATCACATCTACTGCTTCCCCCCATCCACAAGGCTGGTCACTCTATCAGGAGAGGTCCGATATCAGTTTCCCAACTTGGCCCTCTCATTCAGTATCATGGCCCATCCTGCAATGTTTCAGGGCTCTTCATTGAGCAAGGATGTCATTCAGTACTGACACAAACCCAACCCTACCCCTCTTCTTCTCACCCACGCTGAGAAAGCACTGTGGGAAAATATGCACAACTACTGTTCCAGTGAGCACCTGAGATCTCAGCTCACCATCAGTGGTGGGGCTGCTGAGCAAGACAGAAGCTAATTAAAAAACAGATTTATCCAAACCAAAACACGGAGACACATACAAATTGAGATTTTGACAAAATGTTTGGCCCTGAATCAAGACAGAAGCCAAAATTTCCAAATGTTTTGCAGAATGAAATTCCAGAAAAAAACTGGTTTGGGGTTAATTGAAATATTTTGCTATGATAAATTCTCAACCATCTGACAAAGTGGGATTTTCTCCCATGAAAGCTCATGCGATAAATAAATGTGTTAGTCTTTAAAAGTGTCACAGAACTCCTTGTTTGTTTTGCTGAACTAGACTAACACGACTAACCCTTTGGAACTTCCCTATGTTTTTTTCAGCTTTGAACTTTTCTTTAAAAACACTTCTCTTTATATGAAATAAAGGAAATTTCAAAACCAGTCATTCTGAAACAAAGAAACAAACGGTTTCATTTCAGAAAAGGTGACACTTTTATTTCCAATGGATTTTCTGAAGAAAACTTTATATGATTTCACTAAAAGTTTGGTTTTGCCTAAACAACATTTTTTCCAATGGAAAAATTTTTTGATGAAAATCCTCCCCCACCCTAATTCTAAGGGAGACAGAGCCCCTCATCCTAAGAGTACAAACAAGAAGTCGTGTGTACTTTTGAAGACTAAGGCTATATCTACATCTAAAATCTTAGTTCATACTTGGTTAGTCTGAACTAAACAGTTCAAAAGTTAGTTTGAACTAAGCACGCTTTTTTTAGTTCAAACTAACTTTCAATTCGAACTAGCTGTGCTTTCTTTAGTTCAAACAAGGTTAATTTTTTAGTTCAAACTAGGCAAAGGTTCAAATTATTTCAAATTAAAGCTCCTTAATTTGAACTAATTTGCCAGTATAGGCATAGCCTGGCAAATTTACTTATCACATGAGCTTTAATGGAGGAACTTACAGAATGGGAGGAAGAATAAATGCAAGAAAGTGTAAGTCATGGGATCAGGTCAGACTGTCACAGCAAGTCAAACCAGTTGTCCTAAGAGTGTTTATTCCAACAGCAAAAACACAATGTTGTTACTGACAAGATGGATCATAGCCCAGTGACTTGGGGAGGCTAACGGATATTTTGGGCAAGCCAAGTTCACAGGGAATTTTTCCCTGCTTCCCAGTTACCTGGCTTGGTGAGCAAATTAACCCTAGTGCAGGGTGCCCTCCAACAGGGCAGATGTCCCACTGTTCTGTTATTTTGGAGGAAGGACACTAGTAGGTCACACAAGTAAGTGCTGGGTCCAGATATGATCTATCCCCTGTCATCCAGTCTCTATATCTGTCATTCGGAGACACAGCAGGGTTTCCATCCCTGCCCACTAATATCCAGTAGTGGACCTATACTCCGTGGACTTATCTAGTTCTTTTTTAACCCTGTTATAATTTTGCCCTTTGCAACTTCCTCAGGCAACAAGTTCAATGTACCAACAGTGAACTGTGTGAAGAAATTCTTCCTTTTGTTTGTCTTAACCTGGTGCCTATTAATTTCCTCAGGTGACCCCTACTTCTTGTGAAGGGGTAAATAACACCTCCCTATTCACCATCTGTAGGAAATGTCCAGTTCCCTTTAGCCACCCCCTGTCAGGAGAATTAATTGACAAATCCTGGGAGATTCTCAGATGAAAGTAGGTATAAGGACAATGATTTATGATTGGTAGTGAGCATTCGAGTTCATAGAATCATAGACTATGCCCATACCTCCATGCTTAAATCCATTCAAATTGAATCGATTTAAGCTATATCAAAATAAAAATCATTAAATCATTAAATCCTGACAGAGAACTTGCTATTTTGATTCAGGACAGGGGCACCACGGGAGGTGTGGTAACATGGTCCCCTGAGCACAGATGGGGAGGCCCCTCTTCCCCACAGCTTTCCCAGCAGCAGGGAAAGGATTGGGGTGCCCCTCTTTCCCGCCGATGGCCAGGTGGCAGGGGCAGAGCTCGGAGGCACCTCAAAACCCCTGCCACTGGCCAGGCAGCAGGGGCAGAGCTCGGGGGGTGCCCTGAAACCCCTGCCACTGGCCAAGCAACAGGGGTTTCAGGACACCCTGCCAGCTCTGCCCCTGCCGCCTGGGCCTGCGGCAGGAGTACCAGGGCACCCCGCGAGCTCAGCCCCTGCTGCCTGGACAGTGGCAGGGGTTTTGGGGTGCCCCACCAGCTCTGCCCCTGCTGTCTGGCCAGCAGCAGCAGTACCGGAGCGCCCCGCGAGCTCAGCCCCTGCCGCTCAGCCAGAGGCAGGGGTTTTGGGGTGCCCCAAGAGCTCCGTCCCCCCCTGCCCTGCAATCCCCCCTGCACCCTGCCTCTCTCTCTGGCCAGGGTGCTGATGGGGTGGGGGGGGCCTTCCTTCTATGGTGCCATACACCCTGGGAGGAAGGTCAAACCTGAATCAAACAGTGCTGTTTCGAAATAACACGACTGGATGGCGTTATTTCGAAACAGTCCTTTTGATTCCAGGGCTATTTTGATTACTCTCAAGATTTTATTGTTTCGAATTCAGTTCCTTTCTTTCAAAATAAGGAACCCCCTCATTTAGAAACAACAAAATGTCATTTGGACATAATGTTTTTTAAAGGCAAACAACGGTCCTTCTTCCACTTTAAAAACAACGTGTGGACATAGCCATAGGGTTGGAAGGGACCTCATGAGGTCATCTAATCCAACCCCTGCTAAAAGCAGAACCACTCTCACTAAATCATCCCAGCCAGGGTATTGTCTAACTGGGCCTTAAATGCTTCCAGAGATGGAGATTCCACGACCTCCCTAGGTAACCCATTCCAATGCTTTACCATCCTCCTAGTGAGAACGTTTTTCCTAATATCCAACCTCAACCTCGCCAACCTCAACTTAAACCCATTACTCCTTGTTCTGTCCTCTTTTACTACTGAGAACAGCCTAGCTTCCTCCTCTTCAGAGCACCCCTTCAAGTAGTTGATGGTTGCTATCAAATCCCCCCTCAGTCTTCTCTTCTGCAGGCTAAATATGTCTAGTTCCTTCAGTCTCTACTCGTAAGGGTTCTCAAGGCTTAATGAAAAAATGATTAGTGACAAAACAAGAATCACTCGTGGCCTGAATGACAGAGGTCTTGGGCAAAGCTGATGTCATTTGAGGTCACATGTGCTCAGCACCCCTGAAAATCATGTAACAGGCACCAAGGAGGTGCTCATTTCTGCAACTTTCTCTTCTGTCAAATTGGACTCTGAACCCCATGGGAACTAGAACTAGGACTTGGGCTGCTTCCCCATTACTACTTCTCAGTGCTTCCTAGCCCTCCAAAGAAGCACCCCCAAATGGGGAAAAAATCTGTTTTCAGCAAAGATTTTTCAAAGACAAGAAAGCCAGGAAACCTTCTCAGGTACAAAAATAAGAGACTTGAATTTGTTTTCCTTTTGGGGGTGGGGGGTGTTGCAAAGCTTACCAATCAAGAGATGGAGGCAACCATGGATTATCTCCCAAGAGACGCCTCAGTGCATGGGACACTATGCTTTAGTCTATGCACTCCATCTTTACCTCACATCTGGAAAGTGCCTAGCACAACACAGGGCCTCACTCAAAGGACTAATCAATAACATCTCATCTGGAAGAAGGATATAGGTAAGGTGTTGGTGAAGGCCCAGACCAGGAACTTGGAACATCTGGAGTCAAATCCCAGCATTGATAGAGGCTTCTTGGATAACCTTGGCCAAACAACTGAACCTCTCTGGGCCCTAATGTCCCATCAGTAAAGTGGAGATGATGTTTGCTTCTCCGACCGTTCATCAGTCTTGTCTACTTAGATCAAGAGTTCTTGGGCAGGGAGCATCTTTCAGTATTGGTGTACAACATCTGACAGCATAATGGCATCTCTAGCTGCCACTTTGAGAGAAATAATAATTACATCCAAACCTGGTAAAGGAACTTTTAAGGTTGTGAAGTCAAACACTTAGAAGCAATGAAATGCCAGAACTAAAGCTCCCGGGCAACCTTACTTCAGCCCCCTTCTGTGTTATTTACATGATCACATGCTATTTTTTTCCACAGGACCTGTGCTTCATTCAGTGATTGAGTAGTTCTTCAATATTTCTTTTTATCCTTCCTATTTAATGTGTGGCCCAGGCTTTATTTACCACACATTGTTCAAACCTTTCACAGTGTCCAGAATTATTCATTGCTTGCTGGGAGTTGCTACAATGTGCTCAGCATGGTGATGGGGTGCTTTGCAAACATTCATGAATTTCTTTTTGTTCAAGTGATATTTTTAGGCCCGTTTTCTAGATGAGGAGCTAAGGCATAGAGTGAGTAAGGTCAAAATGATCAACCGTGACAACTAATATTGAGTGCCTAATTTGAGACAGCTGGGCCTTGAGTTTTCAGGGTATTCACTGACAGAATTTGGTCAAATAAAATATTACCACACCCACCTTGTCTCTCTTAGCATGTTTATGACACATTATATGTCCAGGGCACAGAACCAATCAACCTGAGCACTCAATACTTTTGCAAATCTCTTCCTAGGTGTCTTACTTTGGGCTCCCAAAAAATGAGGAACAAACAATTAGTGGCAAACGATGAGCATTGTGGTAGAAGTGATTTACCCAGCATCAGACAGGAGCTCGGACAGAGACAGGGACAAAACATAGCTCTTTGGGGCAGCAGACCACTTTCTTGACCACAAGGCCACCCCTACTCTTTCTCCAGTCCCTGCTTCATTCACAAGACATCTTCAAACTTCTGCAACAAATGAGGTAAGGGCCCGACAGGCACCAGCCACCTTCACTAAGCAACCCTGATTCAGTCCCAGTGCAGAAGCATCCTTTACACTGAATAAGGTTGGGGTTCAGGGCAAAAAAATAATGGGATCATGTAATTTACAACTGAATCATAATGCATACACACAAGGGGGGGGGCAAAAAGTTACACTGGCAATCTTAATTCTGGAATTTCCTTATTTTTGAGTGAGTGATTTTGCAACCTTAACTCTCTTCTAATGTAGATTTTGGATGTAACTTCCTAATTTAAAAACAAAAAATCCTGAAAACACTAAAATTTGATCACATGGAATCAGGCTGATGGACAAGTTTGATAATCAGCAGGATTTGGGCTTTCTAAGCCAGAAGGCTATTATCTGCATGGATTACACTCTGGAGGTAGGATGAGACACACTAACTTCTCAAGTGAGCTTCGTAGCTATTTGCTGACAGCAGAGGAAAGTAGAGGTAGGACTCCTGGGTTCAACTCCAGCTTCTGGAGGAGAGTGCGATCTAATGGTTGTAGACCACTTCTGCTCCTATATGCCTAGCACATCTTTGTCCCCCTCTGATCTTATCCAATCTCTCCACTTCTGTTCCCATCTGTCCTCTTAGACTACGTCTACACTGATGGTGTCAAATTCGCTGCCATCAGCTCCATTTATCTGGTTCAACAGGGCAGAAGCAAAGACCTGCTTAATTGATCCTGAAGTTGATTTAACAAAACTACCTACAGGAACAGAGTAACTCTGCATTGATAGATATGCATTTCTGATTGGCACAGCATTGCAGAGAAGGCACACAGAACAGATGTTAGGAAGTCAATGTAAGTTATGCAAGCTACTCTATATCGCTTGTGGGTAACTCCCGTCAACTGCTGCCGAATTTGCCCATAAGTGTAGACCAGGCCTCACCTGACTCCTGCCCCCTCTTCTGCTATCACCATCAGTCGTTGTCCCCCTTCTGTTCTGCTCGTCCCCATCCTGTGGCTCACAGACACCCCCCACCCCATTCCTCTTCATTTCTCACTCTCTCTGCATTTCACTGTGGCTATTTCCTCCCTCTCCTCCTTGCTCTCCGGGAACAGCTGCAGGGGGCATTGAGAACACCATCGAGAAAGGCGCTCAGTTCTTGTGCCACACAATACAAGCTGTAACACCAGGGCATGCCCTGCTTGACCCCCAAAGCCCTGGCCTGGCACAGGCCCAGTCAATGTGCCTGACACACACAAGATCCACTCCCCTGCCGGAGTTGTAAGGATGATGGAGTACGCTTTGTGCAGATGGAAACTTTGGGGAATTTTGCCCTGCTCAAATAAGCCTCCATTGAACATTTGCAAACTTCACCAAATGTGGGTGAATGTCCACAGCAACAAAAGGCACATCCTTGTCCACAGGGCAAACTCCCTGCCACATTCAAGTGCCTGCTCCAAAAAACAGGCATCACAGCTTCTCAACAAAATGTTTGTAAGAGTTTCTAACAAGGGTAAAAAAAGTACATTGCCTAACCTTATTCTTCAAAATGACTTAATCATTTCAGCTAAACCTGTCCAACAACACTCACCTAGAGGCAGACAGCCAGGACAGAAAATTTTGACCTCGGCAGTTAAAGTTTGGCAGAGTTACAAGTGACTGAAAACAAAGCCTCATATAGGGATGTGTTGGGCAATCTTAACTGCAAGAAGCGCTACACAAAGAAGAATCTTGGACTATATATACCTTAAACCGACCTTTTAAAGTTTTGTAGTTTACAAGAAGGAGGAGGGGGGAGCTGAGGGGAATATAAATCCATTAAATTAATTGCTTCTGGGTTCCAAACACAAACCCTATACCCTGCTGTGTATATGGCAACCATAGTGGGAATAGGGAGCGCTGGACAAGATCATGACCATCTATCACTGGAACTAAAGGAATCACTTCATTGTCTGGCAGCAGTAGCAGGCTGTTATCCTCTGGATGGAGCAGGCATTGAAGGGGGATATGACACACCTTTTGTAAGTGTTTAACAGTTGAAACAGTTAGAAAGATACTAAAGGGCTGAATTTTCCTTCTGTCAGGGCAGGATCCAGTCTTCTGTTTGTATGTGGAAAATGAAAGGTCTCCCATTACTGCTTCTTTGATCTCCTTCATTCTCCTTTTCCAGAACAGACAGCCAGTGTTACAGACCTGCCTGTTCCTCCACACTCCTGCTGTGACACGGTGGCCATGATTTTCAAAAGCAATTGGCGAGTTCAGGCTCCTAGTTTTTTAGGGGCCTGAGCCAAGACACTTTATGGGGCCTGGTTTTCAGAAAACAGGTGCTTAGCCCTTTCTGAGAACAAATCCCTTGAAGGTGTCCAAGAGTTGGATCCCCTCCCCACCCTTCAGATAGCTAGTCACTTTAGAACAGTGGTTTTCAGCCAGAGTGTCACAGCACATTGGTGTGTCTCATGAGACATGCCCAATTATGTCATGAAATTTTGGACAAAGGTAGCAAAAATCCATGTAGAACAAACATTGTTTCATCTTCAACAATCTTCTATCCAACTAAAATTACAACTTGTAAAACTCATGCAAATTAATCACCTAATTAAAAGCAAGGTATCAGTCTCTCGATTCTAAAATGTGGACATTCTAAACACGGGTGGCCAACAGGCAAAACTGAGTTGATGTGTATTATTTTCTAGTGGATTTGAAATGTTAATGCATTTGATCCTTCTTTAGCTTGTTGTCTGCACTATGTTGTAAACCTCTCTAGTACGACCATAACTATAGTAAATGTAAGTAAATGGGACTTTTATGAGAAATCAAGTCAGCTGACAAAAGTGGGTGTGCTGTGGAACTGTTTGTCCCATTGAAGTGTGCCATGTTACTGAAAAGGTTGGGAACCACTGATTTAGAAAGTCTTGGTTGGAAGGGTCTGGACCGTGTGAAGGGATGATTAACTCTAGCTCTCCCAGATTCTCACGGCACACCAGTGTGCCAGGCAGGATATAGGGGATGTGGGGCATCACCCCTGAGGCTCACCGGTCTGGGGCATTTCAGAGGAACTGAGATATCAGCAACGTGCCTGGACAGACAGCGGGAGATGAAGGGAAGCAAGATTCTGATGGGGGTGGATGTAAGAAGAGCTTTTTAGTCAGGGTCACTCAGATGGGTCTAATCCAGTATGGATCCAGATCCAAGCTGCCACAGAGCCCTGGGGTGTCAGTACCTCTGTTTAGTTGGTGCTGTGATGAAGGGGGGTAGCCCAGGCCCCGGTGACTACTCTATTTCTCTGCATTGGCGTGACCTCCTTTCTTAGCACCATTTCTACAGAAACAAGCCGGTATCCCTAGGTTGGCAGACAGCTGGTGTGGAGGGCAGAGAACAGGCCCCTGAGTTGGGCAAGCTCTGCAAAGAGCCCCTCACTCCCCAGAAAGCAAGGAAATGGCTCCCTGCAGCAGCAGCAGAGCTGGCCAGGGGCCTGACACTGCCTTCCTCCAGCCAAGGCAAGGCAGGAAGAGAATATGAGACCGTGGGGTGCTGAGTCCAGCAGCAAGTTCAAGAGAGCCTGCAGACTGCAGTGGTGAGGTGAGGGTGTATGTGCACCTCTACCCTCCTCTGCAGGACTGAATCTGGACTGTCCAACTGTGTGTCATAGCCCTGTATGGCTAATGGAGATTCTCCTTCAGCTCACACAGGCGGGACCTCAGCTTTCTAGGTTCAGTCTCTGAAGTTGCAGCCACACTAAGCAGCAAAATGACAATGGGCAGGCCCTGGGAGGCCATGGTTTGCTGTATTTTATATAAAATTATTTTGTAGCTTGCCTGTGACACTGCATTTGTGTCAGACACATTTCCAAGGTGCCCATCAGTGTCTAGGCATGATGACCTGGGTCTAAAGGGACATCAAGTCTGCCTAAATGGAAACCAAGTTGCCAACCCCATCCCCTCTGCCCTATTCCCTTCCCAGCTACAGTCACTCTCCTGTTTCAGCATTAGAAAAATGCAACAGCAAGGAAGGAGCACAACAGAGGACAGTTCCAGAGCCTGGGACTCTCCACATGTAATCTTAGCAGTGCTCCGCCACCTCCAAACTCGATGAACACCAGCTAACTCACTGATCCAATGCCCCGGCCATGCCATCCTCCCATTTTAATGCTAGGGAAACTGTAGCCAAGGGAGAGCATTAGGCTTACCCAGAGGAACAGAGAGAGTCCATGCCAGCGTCTGATTCGAACGCAGGAACACCAAGCTCCCCAGCCTCTGCTTGGACTAGGACCTCACCCAACGTGCTGAGTTCTTGGGAAATCAGACCACATATTTCTGGTGGGCAAATAAGGGGAAATCTGGCCTGCGAGTCTGTAACATCTACATCCGCTACAGGTGAAACAAAGGGCTTGGCAAACAAACCTAATGAAGGAGATTCTGAGGGCCTCAGAGCTCCGATAATGGCTAAAATGAAAATAAAACCAGTTGGTTGTAAAACGCACAAACCCCCCAGGCTACCTAACCCTGGCAAATAACCAATCAATGACTGCCAGAGCAAGCACGCTACAAAGGAAACGTAGTCTGCAGTTATACTGTCAGGGAGACCACAGGCTCAGCTGGCCAGGCACGGGAGCAGAGTAGAAATGTGGGTTTCCTCTTGCCTTGGAATCCAGCCTCCTTCGCTCTCCTTGTTGTGTCCTAGACTCTGCCATAATGAGTCCCAGCCCGCACCCAGCAAATCCGCCATGGACTTCACTGGGAACAGGAGGCAGCTCAAATGGCTTTTGTCATCCTGGCGTGACTGGGATGCGGCCCCTTTGTTCTTGGGTGTGAGGCCCAGAATACACAAGTGACATACCGTCCTACATATTTCATGCCACCTGTTTGTCACCTTCCCTTGGTCTTGGTATCCTGGACAAAACACCCCTATTCACTGGCTTGTCCAACCATTTTTCCTGGACTAGATAGGTATGCGTCTGTCCTGCTGATCATATGTCCCGTGTGTGCTGGGCCAGTCCTCTTTTTAAGCCCTGTCCCAAGCGTCTTGATAATTTTTTTTTGTAGAACTGGGCGTTGGTCCCATTTGCTCTTCCCATCAGCAAGCAAGCCCTGCACACAGGAGCAGAGGACCCTTTCAGGCCAGCTTCACGTGCAGGAAAGCACGGGACTCAGGTGAACAGCTCCACATGTGGTGGATTGGCTTGAGAGAGCCCCTTGTCATGTCCTGTTTTCCCTTTGGGACTCTAGTCACCCTAAGATTAGCTGGAATACATTTATGCAAATAGCTAGTGTCTAGTACGCAAGCAAAACCTTTGCCATGTCTAACTTAGCCTGTAGACGTGTACATCACGTCAGTGCTTTCTGCTCTGTTATTTACACTGCAGGGGCTCCTAGAGATGCCCACTGAGATCAGGATCCCTTTACGTGGTGCTCCATACACACGCAGCAAGAGACCAGAAGAGCTCACAGTCTAAGCAGGCAAGCCAAAGAGTAGCAGAGGAAACTGAGGCATAGGGAAGGGAAGTGACTGGTCCCAGACCACCCAGCAAGCCAATATCAGCACTGGGAACAGAATACAGGCCTTCTGATGCCTGATCCAGCGCCCCACCTGCACCCCATAGCTCCTATCCCTTATCTGCAGCCAAGACGCTCAGGCTTACCAGTGTTGAAGCATACCTCGCCACCGCTTCAAAGCAATGAAGGGCAACAGTGGATTTTGTCAAACTAGACTGCCAATAACTCAGGGACCTTTCTCCTGAGTCATCACTAGCTGAGATACTACGGGCTTATCTCCTTCATTCGGTCTTTCATCAGAAACGGATTCCTCCACTTCCTTATGTGCTTAAGGGTGGCTGTCGTTTCTGCTGCTGTTGCAGCCTGCCACCTCAGTCCCCGACACCAGCCTATGATCCACGCACTTCCACAAAGCCCAGACAAGACACGAGATCCCACCAGCCAGGAATTTACACACCACTTTCTGCTAGCTCCCCAGCCAGGGAAAAATCATCATTTCTAACTTTGCTTTCCTTGCCTCATGGTTAGAAAAGTTCTGCCTGTTGTATAAAAGTGGCAGGGATAGACACTCTAACCTGGGGAGAGGTCAGGGACACCAGCAAATACCTGCCGTTTTCACTCAGCGCAGATGAGACTCACACTCACGTCAGGCGATAATGTCACTGGGAGAACTGCCGGACAGACAACCGATTAAGGACAGCCACAGCACATTCACCTAGAATATTCCAAGTCAATGCAATTATTGCCCTCCTGACCACTGTTCCCTCTAAGCTGTGTGCATGTGTGCGCGCGCACAGGTCATGAAACCCAAACACACAACAAAATAAAGTGTGCACAAAAAAATTCAATAGAGCTAATATTGGTGCCCACAAAGAAATTTTTTTGCACACACAAAGAAATTTTTTGTGCTCACAGCCTATGAATAATTAGAGGGAACATTGCTCCTGATGTTGTTCTTTTCCATCTGACAAACACCAAGATTTCTTCCTAGGACATACAGAATTAGCTGGTTAACTACAGTCATTCATGCTGACCGGTGACAGACCAGTCTTATGAATCCAGCATCCTTCAGTTATCAAAAGTGCTCAGCATGTTGAAGTAGTGGGTTTTGAATCCTAGACTCACAAAAGTGGGTTGGAAGAGACCTCAGGGGGACATCTAGCCCAACCCCCTATTCAAAACAGGATCAAACTCAAGTAACCTTAGCCCAGCCAGGGCTTTGTCAAGCTGGACCTTAGAAACCTCTCGGGATGGAGACTCCATGACCTCCCGAGGTAACTCATTCAAGTCTTTCCTAGTAGACCTCTTCCCACTGCAACTTGAGACCATTGCTCCTAGTTCTGTCATCAGCCACCACTGAGAACAGCCTCGTTCCATCCTGCCTGGAACCCCCCTTGAAAGCACATTGGACCCTGGGATTTTGGGCAAGGCAATCCATCAATGTCACTACAAGAGCTGCTGGGTGCTGAGCACTTGTGAAAATCTGGGGTGAAAGCCTGGACCTACTGATTAGATGGTTAAATTCTCAGGTGACTTCAGTGGTACCAGGACTGCAGCCCTGGCAGCCAAGGCCAGATCCAGCATGCACTGATGTTGATGGGAAGACCCCTGTTTGTTCCAAGACAACAAGATCATGCCTCACAAGTAAATAAACAACAGTTGCTTACACACAGGACCATCAGTGTGGGATTAACAAAGCTCACCCTCACGCGTCAACGCTACGACTTCAAGGCACAGCCTAGGCAGGTATTTTTAGAGCACCACTGCAAACCCCAGTATCCGGATTCTCACCAGCCGGATGGGAGGCCTTGCATCTGCAAACCTTTTGCAGACAGACCCAAAGTGTCAATTCCGTTTGCAGGTAACCAGCTTTGCAAGTTTAATTTGTGAGGTTTTAATCTTCATTTGGCAATTTCTTCATTAAAAGACTAGAGCTTAGTGACTCACATAACACAGGGAAAAGCACCATGTCAACCAGACGGCAAAGACAGACTATACATCCAATTCAAATAAAATCCTCCCCTGCCCATCAGCCCTCAGATTGTGCTTAACAGAAGTGGAGGTGAATGGAGCAAGTGATTACCTGTGTGTTGTCAGGATGGAAAAGCCCTGGCTGGGACAATTAGTTGGAGCTGGTCCTGCTTTGAGAAGGAGGTTGGACTAGATGACCTCCAGAGGTCCCTCCTAACCCTCCTCCACTACGGTTCTCTGGGATCAACAGGTATGAAAATCTTAACTCTGGCCTTTTAAGACACAAATGGTCAACTGAAATGCAGGGAATAAATCTGAATGATGCTATCTACTAAATGGCTTTAAGAATTTTTCAGCCTTTTCTTTGATGGTCTCTCCTTTTTATTGTTGCACCTGCTGGCCAAGATTGCAGATCAATGCAAAGCATTTAACTGCACTCCCGGCCAGGCAATAACAGTTCTCTGTCTATAGTATCCCATTCTGGCACAGGACAACTATTTCCTCTGGTTCAGGCTGCTCTGAAGGCCAGAGGTCAAAGGGAGAAAAACATCACAAGTTCCTCCATGAACACTGAATTCAGCAAACAGAGGCGAACGGCTAGTGGGGTAAGCTGATGGGGCGGCATAGGCACCTGAACATCAGTTTTAAAATTGCCACCCTCAGTGGAAGCCCATCAGATGGTGGCCAGCTCAGTCCAGCCCTCTGTCTCAGGAAGGTGATTGCAGCAAACTCCATAGAGCTTCCCAACCCATCTCCTGATTGTGCTGGCTGGATATGCAGAGCGCCTGCCATAAGAATCCTAGAAATTAATGGCTGGAAGAAACCTCAGGAGGTATCTAGTCCAACCCCTCCTCAAAGAAGGAGCAACCTCAACTAAACCATCCCACTCAGAGCTTTGTCAAGCTGGGCCTTAAAAACCTCTAAGGATGGATATTCCACCGCCTCCCGAGGTAACCCATTCCACTGCTTCATGTGCCTCCTAGTGAGAAATATTTTTCCTAAAATCCAACCAAGATCTTCCCCACTGCCATCTGAAACCATTGTTCCTAGTTCTGTCCTCTGCCACCTCGGAAAACAGCCTGGGTCCTCTTCCCTGGATCCCCCCTTCAGGTAGTTAAAGGCTGCTGTCATATCCCCCCTTGCTCTTTGTTTCTTCAGACTAGATAAGCCCATTTCCCTCAGCCTCTCCCCAAAAGTCATGTGCTCCAGGGCCCTCATCATTTTCATTGTCCTCCACTGGACTCTCCAATTTGTCCACATCCTTCCCGTAGTGGGGGGCCCAAAACTGGACACCTTATTCCAAACGTGGCCTCACTGGTGCCGAATAGAGCGAAACAAGCACTTCCCTCAATCTGCTGGCAATGCTCCTACTAACGCAGCCCAATGTGTCATTAGCCTTTTTGGCAAGAAGGACACACTTCTGACTCATGTCCAGTTTCTTGTCCATTGTAACCTCAAGCCCTTTTCTGTAGAACTGCCAAAACCAGAAGATGGTTGGCCCCACATCCTTGCCTGGCCACATACATATACAAACACTGGGGGTCCTGAGCCTGCAGCACAGGACACACACGCTTTTCCCCCCAGTGCAACAGGAGTGACTCCAATATGTGTAGTAGGCTCTTACTGCCAGTGGGGAAAGCGATTCATAGGCGGCTGTCCACCCCAGAGATGGTTGCATTCATCTGCACACTCCCCATCTGCACAGCAAGCAGTTCATCAGACAGCTAGGTCCTGGGTGTCTCAGATCCCTGGGTCCCCTCTCCTGGACAGGTTGCAAGGATCCCTCCTGAGCCCAAGGCTATGTTTGACCCATTCATTAACTCACCTCTTTTGAAAGCTTCCCTGTATCAAAGATCTCCTAGGCACAGGCACCGGACCTTTGTCCTTCGCTGGTTTCTATCGCTGACCATCGTCATGTGTGGAAAACACTTTCAGCTGCCAAAATGCAACTCTTTTGCAGCCTTCAGCAGCTGGTTGGAGTAGCCAACCACAAGCATGAGATAAAGTCTCTTCTGTGCAGGCTGCTCAACAGTGAGCACCAAGGGAAGGAAGGGGTCAGAAACGGGAGGGGGGGATGTTTGCAAACCACAGCTGCAGTGCAAAGGTCAGTCCCACCGAATCAGGATTTGCTGTGGGGGGTGAGACGTCAGCTTCCTAAAGCTCACGCTGAAGCCTGGTTAGTGCTGCAGGAGGCGAAGTGCACAGAGACCACGTCTGTATTGCTCCTGCCTACTGGTGTCACTTCAGTGACCTTGGAGATGCAGAGAGAAGCACAAGGCCAGGCAGAGCGAGAGTGAGAAAGACACTTGCAGACAGACAGAAGGGGAAGAAGCACAGCGAAGCACCAAGCACTGCAAAAAGAGAAGCAAAACAGGAGACGGTGGGCAGGGGTGTCACAAAGTGAGGCCAGAACATCCCTACGCTGGCCCAGTGGACACAATCTGCCCTCCAAAGCAAGGCTTCACTTACTCACCAGAAGCAGAGAGGCTAACGGTCCCACCCCAGCTCTCACGCCTGGGCCACAGCAGGATTTTTATAGTCTCCAGAGCAAAGATTCTTGAACTGACCATCTCTTCCTAGAGACATTGCCCCTCCTGCTCTTGGAGGAGTGGGCCACCCACCAGCCCCATGAGCCGCCCCCTAGTCCAAAATATCCAGAGCAGAGAGCTGTTCACCCGCACTACAGCACGGCCCTAACCTGGTCTGCACATGGGATAGTCACGGGGCAATCCCAAATTACTGATCAATCCAGCTTTTCAGGGATCTTTACAGCAACTGAGCTATAGGAGCAGAAGACCTAGACCCAGATATGGTTTCCTCTGTGGTGTGGACAGCATCTAGATGCCATATAGACAGCCAGCCATACACACAACCCCCCCCATCTGCCCCCCACAATCTCTCTTCAGTACACATCTGACCCCATTATTGCAGTATGTGAGTGTCTCACAGTTTTTTGTGCATTTGTCCCTCTGAGGTAGGGGATGTCTGTTCCTCCAACACGTTACAGATGGGGAAGCCAAGGAACTGAAAGACTAAGTGATTGTGGGACTCCATGGCAGAACAGGGACTCGAACCCACATCCCCCAAGCTCTCATCTTGTATGCTAACCACTGGGAAACACTCTCTCTCTCTATGGGAGCAGAGATACCCCACAAAATGCTGCTCAGCCCACAGTCCTGGGGCTGGCCAGCGAATATGCATGATATCAGGGGACAGCGTGAAAGGAGAACAAAGTCGAAAGCGGCCAGGAGGGAGGATGTCAGAACAAGGGGAAAGCAGGGCTGAAGGCAGTGGACGCCTGGGAAACAGAAGCCCTCGTGCAGCCACTTGAGATCCCAACAAACAAGGAGCCCTGTGACACTTTTAATGACTATCAAATCCTGGGCACAACCCCTTAAAAGACAAGAGGGAGTGCTGGCGAGGGAGTCTGCACCTGACGTTGTCACCCGTGGTGAGTAATATCCCAGGCCACCAGCAAGGGTGCGTGGGCACTTCACGTTGGGGGAGGCTAAAAAAGTCACTAATGTCTCTTGGCATTTTACCAAATAATCTCAGCAGGATGAGGAAGAGCTTGGGATAATGCACACACCCCCAAACCCAGCTCCTTGCCCTGCCTCCCCCCATTGCCACGACATCTCTGACAGCCGGTAGCAGTGACAGTCCAGGCTCCCCCTCCACCGCTGTTCTCTACAAGCAGGGACGAGACCCACCCACTAAGTGTGGAGCAGCAGCCTCTCTCACGCCCCCACAAAGCCAGGGGTCCCCATTGCACCCATTGTGTGGGGAGCAGGGGACAGGGTGTTGCCCCTTTCTATCCCCCCCTCGTGGCACCCCATCCACCAGTCATCCCACCAAGTCCAGAGCAGCTACTCAGTGATGCAAAGAGCTAGCCCTTAAACAAACAGCTCCAGGACCAAACCTAGCCTGGTGCAAGCAGTTGCAACCCACTGCTGGGGGGTGACCCTGAGAGGCAGCGCACCATGCTCTCTGACCCATAGACAGGAGGCCAAATCCAGCCCCGGCATAACTCAGCTGACTCCAGTAGCCTCATAATCTGCCACACAGGCACCAAAGGGCCTGGGGATCAGCACTAAAGAAGGAGGGCACCAGCTTGAGATCCAGATTCAATTCCCTGCTCTGCCACACACTCCCTGTGAGACCATGGGTGAGTCTCTTTATCTCTTCACGCCACAGGTCCCAATCCCGGGGTACAGAACAGCAATAAGAGCATGGCCCTGAGAGGAGGATAAACCCACTAAAGACTGGGAGGTGCTCAGATGCTGCAGGGATGGGCTGCTCTAAGACAGACAGACATCTTGCTCTGCATTGTTGATCATGGGCCCCTCCAGAATTTCAGGGAGCCCCCACATTCCCATGGAAGTGGGGCTCAGGTGGGAGTTCCCACTCTCGAACCTGCCCTGACAGGTACCTTGGAAGTGATGGTGGCCCCCCATCCCCATGCTCAGATGGACACTCAAAGGAGGCTGGACAGCAGTGGCTGGGTGCTGATAACACACAGCAACTAGGAAAAGCAACTTGACAGCTCATCAGAAAGAAGTTCCTGCCTGGGGACTGTGAAACTGCTGTCAAATCACAGTGCAAACTCTGTGAGGCTGCCTTCCTTCCCCTCTGGTGGGTAAATGCTGCTCTCAGTTCCAGGGAGAGGCTCCCAGCACTTTACCACCCTCCTAGTGAACAAGCTTTTCCAAATATCCAACCTAGACCTCCCTTCCTCTCATCATCTTTTTCTGGGAGTGAAACCACTTTTGTCAGTAACACCTTTGCCAGTCAGGGATGTGAAAAAACACACCCCTACCAGGCATTCAGTTCATCGACAAAAATGTCAGTGTGGGGCCTGCTATATCAATCTCCCATCAACATAGAGAACTCTCATCCGTCAACACAGAGCAGGTCCATGGGGGACCGAAGAGCAGTGATGCACCTGTGCCACTGTACGGTCCATAGGCAAGACCTCTGTTTCCTCTAAGCTGCGCGCATGTGTGCACGCACACAGGTCATGAAACCTGCGCACACAACAAAATAAAGTGCGCACAAAAAATTAATAGTGCTAATATT
Source organism: Podocnemis expansa (assembly GCA_007922195.1). Taxonomy (NCBI): domain Eukaryota; kingdom Metazoa; phylum Chordata; order Testudines; family Podocnemididae; genus Podocnemis; species Podocnemis expansa. The sequence goes on along the minus strand of ML682063.1, from coordinate 915,052 downwards.
GGTGCTCACAAAGAAATGTTTTTGCGCACACAAAGAAATTGTTTGCACACACAGTCTATGAGCAATTAGAGAGAAGATGGGGCAGGACCCAGACAAGTGTACAAGAAAAACCAAAGGCTGCATGCATGGAGTTTATGAAACAGCCATCCCTGACAAGGCACCCGCAGCTATTTATTTAGGGCTGGATCGGCCTCAAAACCAGCACACACAACAGAAGAGTGAGTCCATAGGCTCTCCTCAGTGCCCTCTCTTACTCTGAATTATAGATAATCCTTTATCTCCCAGGATGCCATGCTCTAGCCCAGAAACAATATCTCCCAGCAACCCTGCTCCCCTCCGTTCCAGAGAGAGCCCAGCTGAGAATTGCCTGAGCCAGCCTGGTCCTTTTACCAGCCCACGCTGCTCAAGCTCAAAAAGCAATCCCCAGACCATAGTCTGCCTCTCCCTCATCACTCCTCTCCATCAGCATCCCCACCCCGGCAGGTATCCTCCAAGAGGAATAACTTCGTGCTGTGCAAGCCTTGAGGGCTTGGGACACCCCACCACTGTACTCAAAGACACCTTTTAGACAGTCTGGCACCTTCAATCCCGCCCTCAGTCAAGGATCACACTTCCTCTTGAGACTGGCAGACCACATTTCCACCCTTCTCCATCAGGTTACATTTAAAGAAGAGCCACAGACTTGTTTGACACAGGGGAGATGTGGGTTTGTCTGTGCTGTGTTTCCTGAAGGACTATAGATGTTTGGAGAGCTGGTGGGATGAGAACAAAGGCACTAGACCCCTGAAACTAGAGCAGGGGTCTCAAACTCAAATGAGGACTAGTAGAGGGCTGCATGAGGATTAGTACATTAGCCCAAGGGCCGCACCACTGAAACCTTTCCATGCAATGATATTGCAAATATCAGTAATGATTGTGTCACTGCAGGTCACAAGAAATAGCTTTAGGGGCCGCATGTTTTGAGACCCCTGAACTAGAGGGTAAGGGATTTCCTGCCGCCACCCCCAAAGGGCTTAAAACCCATTGGAGTTTTTTTCTTATTAATCCCTATTGAACTCACCTGTCTAAAAGCACTTGGGAGAAAAGTTCTTTCTGGGAAAAACTGACCAGCCCCCTTCCCTTTCCTCCGAGAGGTGAGAAAGCAGCTGTTCCATATCTCTGATACCTCTCTGGCACACTCAGCCAGAGACGCCAGTGACTTGTAAAGGGAAAAGCAAGCCCTTGAAGGATGGGCAGAACTGTAAAACAAAAACCCTTCCAGGTGTGCTCTAGACATCATGAAGGAGGCTCACACAGAATTCCCCCTCCTTTCAGGCTGTCTATACACTAATACGTTGGGCACAAGAAGAAATAGCACACTCACTTTCCCAGTGGCAGCGAGTGTGTTACAAAACATGCTCTGTGATCTGCACTGGCTTCCAACGGCCTGCCACTGAACTGCCAGTTTTAACCCACCTCTCCTCTGGGTGCCTCAGGGACCCAACTCACTCCTGAATTCATACCACAGCAGCTGAGGCATCCATGTAGGATCCAGCTAGCAGCTCCCACATTTACTCATAAAGGGGTTGAAGCAGAGCTTGACAAAATTGGCTCCCAGCTAGGCACCACCAATTTCATTTTTGGTCACCAGAAGGGTGCTCTTGGGCCAGGCTACAAACCCCGGTTGCCATGGTAACTTGGCCGCTGGTTTTTGTCAAGCCCTGGGTTGGAATCAAGGCATTAAGAGCATCCCTTGTTTCTCTCAACAGCACCGAGTGCATTGAGCACCAAGGAGTTCAGGGCAAGCGGAGCTGGGAGCCGGGAGGGCTGAGGAGCTGAAGGGGTGTTGATGGGGAGTGCGTCCCGTCACGCATGTCTGTGTCAGACTCTCCTACCATCCAGTAACCGCAGGAAAGGGGTTACTGACCGGCAGACACACAAAGAAGTCAGCGACGCTCACATCAAGTTGCTAGTACACAAACTTCCCCATCCCGTAAACTCGCATAAATTGAGAACCTCTGCAAAACAACAGGAACAGAAAGGAATAAAAGAGAACAAACTCCCCTCTGACCCTGCACCAGAGTCAGCTGCCTCCTGGGCACCTCCTCATGGCACAGCGTGCTGCTGTGGCAGCCCTGCCTCAGTTCCCCCTTCACAATAAACTCCACAGAGGCTCCCATAGTCAATAATTCCCTCCTTAAATTGCTCAGAATTAAGTCCCGCAAATCCAATACATTCTTCCCTGCTCTTCATCAAGCCGTCCTCCCCCACCTCCTGGTTGGCAGGTCACACCCAGCCCTCCCTAGCTTACAATTATTTTCTCTGCCTTGTTAGCATCCCTTGCAGAAAGCTGTTTGCTCCCTGAAGCATTCCCCCAGCCTTTGCTGAAGCCTTTCCCAGACCTTCCTGAACCTCCTGCTTTATCTAGCCTCCTCGGGCGTAAGTCTGTCAGAGGAAGGGCATGACCCAGCTCTCCCTAAGGACCACTCATCCCATGACACCCGCCTAGAAACAGGCCATATGGACCAGCGCCAAAACCTGTTCCTGGCAGAAGGGCTAGCAGCAGCTGCCAGCACCCACTCCAACTCTTCTGCCCTCAAAACGGCCACAGCAAAATGGCCACTGTTAAAGTACATGGTGTACGTGGCCTCCTAGCTTATGCTACCACCTCTAGTCGGGACCAACGGCCTCCGGAAAGCCTGTCAGAAATGAGCTAATTGAGGAAGGCTTGCTGGGTGGAGATGATGGCCCAGGACTTGCTTTTCTTATGTATTTAGCATTTCTTGCAAAACCCATCTGAACCCACACACACAGACTCACCCTGTTCACAGTTTCCTTGTTTGTTTAGGCTGCGCTCTGTGAAGTGGGGATTTTATCCTCACAGGTTTATATGGTGCCCAGAGAGAGATGCTGGCAACAGCTCTGCCTTCAGGGCAAGTCTCACACCTGGAAATTAAACTTCTAATGCCACGGTGAAAGAGAATCCCAAAGTCAGATTTCCTGACAGAATGATTTTCTCCCCCACACCCGCACAAAGCCATCCACCAGTCCAGGACAGAGGGGGTCCCTGGTCTGCCATGCAGGGAAGGAAATCGGAGATCACACCATCCCATGCTGCACCAGTCATGAGAAAACTGGCAGATCAAGGCAGGGCACTTTTCCCCAGCCTGTAGAAATTCTCCTAGCAGTAAACAAACCAGTTCTTCTTTCTCAGCTCTGGATCAAATTGCTTCAATCTCTGTAGATCTTAAGCCCCAGCAACCCACCCCATCTCAGCCTGGGCCCATACACAAACAGCTGATTGTTCCAGGAACCCCATGGAGGATCGGGTTACTGCATCCAGTCAATTTTTAAACCACAGAAGTTAATGAAAGAAAGAAAGAAAATACAGCATTGCTGTCACTGTTCGCACTGGGGGGGAGGTGTTGAAATTGTTCTCTTTCTGTCTTATAGGGACAGGGAAAAGATCTGGTGCTAGGGTGTTTTCATGGCTGTCGGGTCCCCCTTGGTGAATACTTATTTCCACACTGGGACCGCAAGACTGAGGGAGCAGGTGGGGTAAGTGCCTTCCTGGCTGTGAGAAAAGGGGAAAAAGGAAATGAAGAGGACCAACTGGGAACTAAAATTAGTAGGTATTTTTGGCTAGATACATGGAGAGAAGCTGGGAAAAGAGGATCTCCCTCAATGAACAAACTCTAGGCGAATCTAGGTGAACGTAGATGAGTCTGAGGTCCCAGTGGTCACACCCCCAGGCGCTGGGCGCAGGAGAGAGGCCAGCTCTGTGTCACCTCCAAATTCAGCCTGCACTAGGGTGTGGCTGCAAAAGGGGATACTGCACCATAAACGCAAAGGCAGCTGACCACAGAGCAAGGGTTAGTCTAACTCTCACAGCCCTCCTGGAAATACTGGAGTGAAGACTGGAGGCCGTGGGAGCAGAAAGTCTAGCAGAACTGAAGAAATTCAGAAAAGAGGGGTGACAAGGACCAGGAGCTGGAGGGAGTGATTTAGGCACACACCTGCCCGGTCACAGCTCCATAGGAAGTAACCCTGAGCTGGGACCACAGAGGCAGACTGGGAGATCAAATGGGGCTTCACCCTCTTTCGTTTCTCTGACAGAGGGCAATTTAATAAATGGCGACGGCCCCTCTAACTATAATCCCCAGCATATGGGTCTGCCACTCCACTCGATGGCTATAGAACCGAATCAATTAGGGATGCAACATAAAAATAAAGACCACCCTGAGCTCTCCTCTAGCACCTTTTCACCAGAGATCTCAGAACGCTTCGCAAAAGGAGATCTTCTTATGCCTATTCTGCAGATGGGGAAACTGAGGCACAGAGCAAGACAGGGGTTTGCCCAGGGTTACACCCAGAGCTGGGAACAGCACCCAGGCCTCCCAGGTTCCAGTCCAGTGAACTAACCACTAGGAAACACTATTATATTCAAGAAGCACTTCTCCAAGGCCCGTCACAGAATTGCACCCATATTGTTCTTTCTCTTCCATAGGAGGGTCCCACAGTTTTACCGAGTTTTCTTCAATTCAGTTTTAAATGTCGTGAACAAAGTGACCTTTTTGCCCCTTCCGCATTCTCACAGTCTCACTTCTAGGACTCCCCAAACGTCCAGCCTCAGGTTTCCCTCTGCTCCAGCTTCCATGGGGATAAACCCGCATCCTGAATTTAAATCCCTGCTTAGACTGCAAGGCAGGGCTCCACTGTCCTGTCAGCTGCTATTTTACCCCCACAGCATAAGTCCCGGCTCTCGGTTCCTTTGAACAGCTCTGTATTGTTCCCTCAACAAAATAAGCATAAATTGCCACAGACCCAAAATAAGCATAAAACTGTTAAACCCACAGTGCAAAACTCGTGGGAGTGGCGTTCACAAAATCTCAACCGGGGAAGTGAGGTTTAATCCTATTCAACACACGTGTAGTGTCACAAGAAGGAACCGGACGGACTGCCTGTGAATCTGAAGTTCTCGCTCCACCAAGGAAGTATCAGATGGGCAGAAGCTGGGAATCTTCCCCTGCCCTGTCCCAGCAGCAATCTTGACCAAAGGGACGGGCATAGGATGGGAGGGAAACTGAGTCCAGGAAACATGTAATGCTTGACTGAGGCCACTTCCCATAATGGTGGATTCTAATTAGGCGTTCACACCACATGCATCGCTCTGCCAGCCGAGCGTAACTCTGAGTTATGAGTACCTCTGCAAGGCCCATGGCACAGCAGATGGGCTTGCAGGGACTAAAATGGCCAAGTGGAGATTTGGGTTCAGAGATTCGACCACCCAACCCGCTAAAATGCCTCGATACCTTTCTTGTGCAAGCTCAAGAGAAGAGCGATGATGTACCACACAGCTCAAGCGTGGGAGGCAGGATCTAGCCCTCATCGTTAACTCTGTTCTTACTCAAGCAAAGTGGGAGTTAGGGCCAAGTAAGGGCCGAGTAAACGCTAAGTAGCTCAGGATCTGGACCACTCTCTGCTGAGTGGACCACTCTCCACATCTCCTTCCATTTGTTTGCTTTGCAGAGCAGAGAAGAGATAAACCAATAAAAACACTGTAAATATGTCTGTCTCCTGCAAATAGAGCCTGGACTGCAGAGGAGGAGGAAAACACAGTGCGATGGGGTCCCAGCCTCGGTATGGGTCACGTGGACTTCCTCTCTAGGGACCACACAATAGAGACACTAACATTTGCAACCACCAGTGCAGGCCTCGAAAGCGCGGTTGTAGTCAGAGATGTGACTGTGGAAACGGCCCCTCCCTACTCATTACATCTGTCCTGTGTGAGCCCCCAGCTAGCATTTGTCTGCTTCACTGACACAAGAAGAAGAATATGGACAGACTGGAGAGATTCCAGTGGAGGGCAACAAAAATGATGAGGGGGCTGGAGCACATGACTTCTGAAGAGAGGCTGGGGGAACTTTGCTTGTTTAGTCTACAGAAGAGAAGAGCGAGGGGGGATTTGAAAGCAGCCTTTAACTACCTGAAGGGGGTTCCAGGGAGGATGGAGCTGGGCTGTCCTCAGTGGCAGCAGATGACAGCACTAAGAGCAATAGTCGCACATGTTCAGGGTTTAATTTATCACCGTATTGGGGTCAGGAAGGAATTTTCCCCAGTGCAAACTGGCAAAGGATGGGGTTTTTTTCACCTTCCTTTGTAGCATGGGACATGACTCAATTTGCTGGTGGATTCTCTGTAACTTAAAGTTTTTAAATCAACATTTGAGGACTTCAATAACCCTTTCATAGGATAGAAGTTTTTTACAGGAGGGGGTGGGAGAGATTCTGTGACCTGCATTGTGCAGGAGGTCAGACTAGGGCTGTGTTCACACAGCACTCTTATTTCGAAACAACAGAGGTTGTTTCGAAATAAGAAATAGGCTGTTCACACGACGCACGGTTGTTTCGAAACAAGTTAAACCCCATGCGGGGACGAAACAACGCCGTGCGAACATGTTGTTTCGAAACAACAGTGACTTGTTTCGAAATAACTGTTGCCTGAACCTGCTATTTCGCTTTGAGCTTTTTTCCTTAATTCGAATTAGCAAACTGTTAATTTGAATTAAGTTATTTCGAAATAAGGTGTTATTTCGATACAAGTTGTTTCGAAACAACCGTATTGAAATAACCCCCTGTGTGTGAACACAGCCTAGATGATCATATTGGTCCCTTCCAACCTCAGAGTCTATGGCTATGTCCACACATACATCATTATTTCAAAATAACCCATTTCAAAATGTTATTTCAAAATAAAGCCCTTATTTCGAAATAGGTTAATTTGAATTAACAGTTTGTTCATTCGAATTAAGGGAAACCCTGCTTTCGAAATAGCCGTTGTTTTGAAATGGTTAGTTTGAAACAAAGCCGTTCGGACATGTTGTTTCGAAACAGTTGTTTAGAAACAATGGTGTTGTTTCGAAACAACGTGTCCGAACGCCTTTGTTTCGAAACAACCATTTCGAAACAACAGCTATTTCGATTAGATGCGAGGTTTAAAGGTTTTGAAATAATGGTGCGTCGTGTGGATATGCCGCTTCTTCTTTCCAAACAACCTCTGTTGTTTCGAAATAAGAAGCCTGTGTGGACATACCCTATGAGTCTAAGTTGCAGTGTAGAAGGTCTAGGTTGGACATTAGGGAAACCTTCTTCCCTGGGACAGTGGTGAAGCACTGCAATGGGTTACCTAGGGAGGTGGAGGAATCTCCATCCTTAGAGGTTTTCAAGGCCTGGCCTGACAAAGCCCTGGCTGGGGTGATTTAGTTGGGGTTGGCCCTTCTTTGAGCAGGGGTTGGACTAGGTGATCTCATGAGGTACCTTCCATCCAGCATCTTCTAGGATTCGAAGGATTAAGTGGTAGGTCCCATTCTCTCTGCCCTGCTGATTCAGCCACAAGAGAGCAAACAAAATTCTGTTCTCCTTGGCTCAGCGACTTAATGCGGTCTGTGAAATCCCTACCACAGGATCGTGCTTCCTGGTTGTGAGGCATGAGAAGGGAATCATGCAGCTTGACTCTCAGAGCCCAGGAAGGTTGAAAACACACCTGTGTGAACTCAGTGAATTTCTAGGGGAGGCGCTGAGAGAGTCTGTCACCCACAGCTTCCCTCCATAGCAGCCTTATGAAATTAAAATAAAAATTTACAAGCCAGGAGGCAAGGTCTACTGGCCAATCTGCACCAGAAAAATGAAATTCCTGCCAGGCAGCCAACTCACAGGGCCTTAAGTAGGCTGTTTGAGTGGTGGGGCTGCAGACCAGGCACGAGGCAATGTTCCCAGTAAGCTGCGCAGGCACGCAGCTGCTGTTGCTCACCTGGGCAAGTATCACTGCAGGCCACACACGGCCAGCAGCTGCGGACCCTATCCAGTCCAGAAAACAAGTTCCTCCAGCACCAGGGAGCTGCACCAGAATGGGGGATTTTAAAATCTCCTGCCCTGAGCATACTCAGCTAGCAGCTCTGGCCGGCCAGGCAAAGGAGAACGGGTCTTGGGGGGCCAGGGCCAGAACAGGGAGCCGGTGGGGAAAGAGTACGAGGGGGATCGGCAGGGAAGGCCCAGGAGATCCGGAAGGGGCCTTGGGAGAGCCAGCAGCCAGGCAGGTCCAGGAAGGGGGCGAGAGAGCCGGAGGCTGGACAAGGAAGGTGCCCGGAGGGGTTGGGGAGCCAGTGGGGAAGGCAAGAGGGATCGGGGCACCAGCGGCCGGTTGGGGGAGCTGGTGGGCATGCATGGAAGGCATCTGGGGGTCTGGGAGCCAGCAGGTGGGTCGGGGAAGGTGCCCAGGGGTTACGGAGATTTCATACCCCTATCTGTTGCATGATGCCCAAACAACTTCAGAGAATATTGGGGACCGAGCCTATCCTCCTCCATTAACATGCTAACAGTTACGGTTAAAAGGGCTCAGGAAGAGCAGAAGTGAGGATCATGGCTAAGATAAGCTGCACGATGAGCCCCAAAGACATAAACTCTCCAGAAAATGAGACCTCAGGAAATCAGTTGTAAAACATAAGATTTTTTTCCAAAAAACAAGTCTTTTTATGTGTTCTCTGATTCTGATGCTTTGGGTCACATTCGGGTCATGTTTTCAAGCTTTTCTCCACAAATAGGAGGACTAGAAACATACTGTTTTACTTAAAAGAAAGCTGAGAGTCCCATGTAATCATATGACTCTAAGAGCTGGGGATTTTAAAATACCAATTATCACAAGACTTGCTGTAAAGTCACAGGCAACTGGTTCAGTCTTCCATTTAAGCTGATGATGCAGCTGAGCAAATTATGGGTTCACTTGAAGAGCCGGCAGACAGCAGGGAAGGGGCCCGGTGGGGGTCGGGAAACTGGCAGGGAACTTACTCAGGTGCATCACCAGCTTAGAGGGAACATTGGACACCAGGTGCTTCACAGAGAAAGAAAAGATGTTCCTATCCGAGAGGGAGGGGGGAATGAAAGCATTTAAACCCAGGAGACCACAGACGCACAGCAAGGCAGGGTCTGATGCAGCAGACGCTGTGGGAGCTCAGGTACTGCCCAGCACCTATTAATAGCAAATAATACTTTGTGTTTTTATAGCATCTTTCACCCAAGCACCACAAGGCGCTTCGCAAACAGCAGGTTAATTAATTTAACCCCCATACAACCGCCTTCCCTCCTCCTTCCTTCCCCCTCCACGCCCCGCTCATAACATTAGACAAGACACTGTCTACAGGGGTCTCAGGCTGTGTCAAGAAACCTGAGATGTGTCTGTGACTCTTCTCATCTGACCTTGGCCAAGTCCCTTCCTCTCTGCTTCCCCATCTATACAAAGGGAGAGAAAATCCCCTGCCTCCCAAGAGGCTGATTCATTCCTCATTGCGAAGGCTGTATACTGAGGGTAGATCATAGATGGGGGAAAGATAGTGGGAATGAAGTCAGAGAGAGACCATGGTAGAGCTGGGAAAAGGTGACAGAGCCCTGATTTCAAACCCCTTGCTAAACACGTTATGGGCCTAATTCAGATGTCGCAAACTCCTGATTTTCACTGGTGTAAGAGCAAACTCCAGGCCAGGGCTGGGCCATCACTCTCCAGGTATGACACTGCATTTTGGAAATCCAGTTACCCATAAAACCCTCCATTCATCCCACACCAATCCAGGACAGCACACCAGCTTCCTGCTCGCTGACAACACCCAGACTAGGAAATTCAAAAGAGACCATTCCTGTCACTGGGAGGAATGAAAAACTTTCCTCTGCCAACCGTTGGGCAATGGCCATTCGTTTCCTGGCACCACCACCTGGCACCACAGACCTGAGCTGTTGTCTCAGAGGTTTCTCGGGAGATGCACACAGCACTGAAGGGATGTGGCTACTAGTGGCCTTCGCAGATTCAGTTTCATGCTCATGTGCCTTGTTGGAGACAAATGCCACCCCCATCCCTGCAGTCTGAGGGAACCGGGCACAGGGAAACGCAGAGGAACTCACATTGCCGATCCACAGATCATGGCTCCCGAGAGCTCCCAGCACAGCTGGCTACAGGCCCCCAAGGTGGGCAGACACAGAAAACAAATGCCAGTGGGTACCCATCAGTCCCACCATACTTGGGGAGAAAGACAACAGGTCCACAGAGGGCGCTGAGCTACAGTAGTTTTGTCCCTTCGATCCACCCCTCAGAGCACCCGCATATACTCATAAGGTACGTCTACACTGGAGCCTTAGGTCGAGTTAACCTTCCTTAAACTGACCTAAGGAAAGCTCTGTCCACACTGGGAATTTATTAAGTCGACTTAAGGAAGTGCTTAAGTCGACTTAACACCACCACCTCTTAAGGTCGACTTAAGCCTTAAGTCGACCTTATTAAGTCAACTGTCGACTTAATAAGGTTGATTTAAGTTGACTTAATAAGGTTGACTTAAATCTTAAGTCAACCTAGCAGCTGCCATTGTGGACATGGGCAGTCTACAGGAGTTTGGAATGTGGATGCTCTAAATTGACTTAACAAGTAAGTCGACTTAAAGTCAACCTTGTTAAGTTGACTTAACAGAGCCCACTGTGTAGACATATCCATAGACTCTAAGGTCAGAAGGGACCAATACAATCATCTAGTCTGACCTGCACAATATAGGCCCCAGAACCTCACTCACCCCCTTCTTCAATAAACCTCTAACCTATGACCAGTTAATAAAGATCTCAAATCATGATTTAAAGACTTTAAGACATAGAGAATCCACCAGCAGGTGAACCATGCCCCGTGCTACATAGCAAGGCAAAAAAACCCCAGATCTCTAGCCAGTGTGCCCCGAGCATAAATTCCCTCCTGACGCCAATTATGGCGATTAGTTAAACCCTGAGTATGTGGGCAAGTCTCACCAGCCAGTCACCCAAAAAGGAATTCTCTGTAATAACTCAGAACCTGCCCCATCCACCTTCGTTTCTTAGGCCACTTGCATATCCACCACCAGTAGCCAAAATTCAGTCCACTGCCAAACCAGGCCATCCCATCATACTATCCCCTCCATAAATTTATCCAGCTCAGTTTTATAACCAGCAGGGTTTTTTGCCCCCACAGTTTCCATTTGAAGTCTATTCCAGAACTTCACCCCTCTGATGGTTAGAAACCTGCATCTAATTTCAAGGCTAAATTTCCTGATGGACAGTTTATATCCATTTGTTCTAGTGTCCACATTGTTGCTGTACTCAAATAATTCCTCTGCCTCCCTCGTATTATCCCTCTGATGTATTTATAGAAAGCAATCTTATCACCCCTCAACCTTCTTTTGGTTAAGTTAAACAAGCCAAGCTCCTTGAGTCTCCTCTCATGAGGCAGGTTCTCAACTCCATGGACCATCCTTGTAGCCCTTCTCTGCACCTGGTCTAGTTTGAATTCATCTTTCTTAAACACGGAGGACCAGAACTGCACGCAACATTTCAGACGAGGTCTCACCAGTGCCTTGTAATAATGGTACTTACGCTTCCCTGTCTCTATTGGAAATACCTCTCCTGACGCATCCTACAACCACAGTAGCTTTTTTCACAGCCACATCACATTGACACATCACAGTCATTCTGTGATCAACCATTTCTCTCTGGTCCTTCTCCTCCTCCATCCCTTCCAACTGATACACCCCCAACTTATAGGCAAAAATTTTGTTATTTGGCCCTAGATGCATCACCTTGCACTTCCCATTACTAAATTTCATCCTATTCCTAATACTCCAGTTTACAAGGTCATCCAGATCTTCCCGTATGACATCCTGATCCTTCTCTGTATTGGCAACACCTCCCAACTTGGTGTCATCCACAAGCTTAATTAGCACAATTTCACTTTTAGTGCCAATGTCAGTAACAAAAAGATTAAATAAGATCGGTCCAAGACCGATCCCTGACGAACTCCACTAGTAACCTCCCTTCAGGTTGACAGTTCTCCCTTCAGTATGATCTTATGTAGCCTCCCCTTTAACCAGTTCCTTACCCACTTATTTTCATATTAGTCCTCATCACTTGTAATTTAACTCATAATTCCTACATGGAACTGTCTCAAATGGCTTGCTGAAATCTAAATAAATTATTTCCCCTGCATTCCCTTTATCCAAAAAATCCATTATTCTCTCAAAAAAGGAGATCAGGTTGGTTTCTGGGGAAACCTGAGTGCTCAGCTCAGGCTAGAGGTTTAGCCCTTTGTGATCATCTTTTCAGCCAGCATTGCTGAAGCAGTCACCATTGTAACACCCAGCAGCGGTCACAGCCACCGGCACAGACACACAGCCAGTATCTGTGTTTGGAATCACTTCTTGCTACATGGAGCAAAGCCGTGGGGAACAGGAGCTTGTCCTGGTCACACGATGAACCCACCGAGAATGTTACAGGTCAGTTCACCCCGAGGAAGGCCGTAAGGGGAAGACAGACCCCAAGACACAGAAGCAGAGCTTTAATGGTGAGACACAATGCAGGGCAACAGTGGAGAAAGGACCCCAACATAGGCTGGTTGGCACTATAGTCCAGAAGAGGGCTCCTCTTGAACTTTTTCACATCTGCCTTTTTGCTCGAGGCAAGATTCCTGTTGACCCTCTTCTTACAGCCCCAGGGCACCCTCCAGGTTAGGAGAGAAAATAATGGTATGAGGAGACTAGAGCGACAGCTCAGAAATGCTGTGGATGTCATTAAGCCAACCAACCATCTGTTGCAAAGAAAGCACGGGGCAAAGGAATGGGGTTGAGCCCGTCCCCGACAGAGGTGCTCTCTGGCCCATGATGAGTGCAAATACCAGGTGAGAATCAGGCCTTATTGCTACCAATGGGGTCTGGGCAGTAAGACACACGGAAATGAGTTACTTTCCTCAGAGGGGACCCTTTGAAGTTACCCACGTCATACCCAGAGGAATCCTGCCTAGCAAGTCAGCTACTGAAACAGGACACCACAGTGTCCAGCATACGGCCACAACCTCAGCTAATATGCAGGCTCTCGGGCTGACCTAAAAGCAACCCATACTCTGTCATTTTCACAGGAGGCAGCAATACAAGAACACAGGCAGCATCAGTGCCGTAGTCCATCCATCCCCTTCCCCAGCCTCTGACGAGGACCGGTTGCTTCTCACTAACACAGTTGTTGGGGTCAAATTTAAACTGGTACATTTTACCAGCATGTAGAACTTTTCCCCAAAACATAACTGGGTTCAAATCAGAGTCAGATCAGATGCCGGAGGATAGGTCCATCGCTGATTATTAACTGACATGGTCAGGGATGCAACCCCAGGCTTTGCGTGTCACCTCTGACTGCCGAAGATGGGGCTGAACGTCAGGGGACGGATCACTTGAGAATTACCACATTCTGTTCCTGTCCTCCGAAGCACCCTGCACCGGCCATAATCAAAGACAGGATATTGGGCAATATGGACCATTGGTTTCACCCAGCGGTCCCAGCAACATTTTCCCCAACCCTTTTGCTTCCATTCAGCCGCTAAGGATTTAAAACAGCCATAGCTAAGATCAGCCAAACAACCCACTGGCAGGAAGACGGGGGGGGGGGGGGGATAAACTGCTGTGCAGCTAAGAAAATGGAAAGAAAGCTTTCTGAAATACAGAATCTACTTCCTCCACCCGCACTTTCTCAGCTGCTCATTTTATCCTGCATTTCACCCTCCAAAATCCAAACCTGAATCCTCACCTGGGAACTAAGGCGATGGTGAGATTCTGCTCTCTGTCCCTGGGACACAAACACCACACAATGAGCTTTTATGCTTGCGCCCGGTGCCTCTGCAGAACCCTGCCCCCACTGCAAACTTCACACAAGGGCCAGGCTGTCCACAAAGTCCTCCAGCACACACAACTGCCTCGCTCTCTTCCTCCGGGCTGACTTTCTCGCTGAGCTGCAAAATACTTCCTGGATGATCAGACAGACCCACCAAAAGCAAGATTTAAAAAAAAAAAAAAAAAGGCCACCCAGAATTCACTGGGGTGGATATTTCCTTTTCTCACCCCCCAAAACATGTATATCCTACACCTTGCACTGCCGAGGCGTTGTCCAGCCACCACCAACTACGCCACATAAAGGGAGGGTAACCATGGATGCTAAGACACACAGCGGCCCAAGATTTATGTTACTAAAACTTAAAGGGCCAGTGATGTCACGGTCGCTAACTTGCACAACACAGCAGTTCCCAGGCCAATCGGACAGACAGACATTCAGGGCCTGGGGAAATCCAGAGGTGGAGTTTTCTCAAAGTATCTATTTCCCACAGATTCGCTTTTGGCAGATAATTCAAAGGGTGGAAGCTAGTCTAATGCACCCAGCCTGGCAGGCTCCATCTTTGCCATTACCCAGGGCATTTAGGGCCTGATAAATCTGGCACAATTCCTGATAGTTTGATTGTTGTGGTTGAGTGGCTGAGAGCAAGTGGAGAGGCCCGGGTTAGTTGCATTCACAGCTTGGGACAGCTGTTTTCAGGCACAGGAAGACAAGCAAAAAACCAAGGAGTTGTGGTACTTAAAGACTAACATTCATTTTTCACATGAGCTTTCGTGGGAGAAAAATCCCACTTCCTCAGATGCTTCGAAGATGGGTGAACTTACAGAATGGAATGAAACTAAATACAAAGGGGTGTAAAACATAGGATCAGGTCATACAGTAACAGCAAGTCAGAGCAGTTGTTAGGTTCAAACCCTGGGAAGCCTGAAGTCAAATTACCCTTTGTAATAGGAAAAGAACCCATCGTCTCGATTAAGTCCTGCTTTCACAGAATTTAGCTTGCATATTAATTCGAGTTCAGCTGTTTCTCTTTGAAGTCTTGCTGTCCCGGCCACATCTCTGACGACGGTCATTAACAAATCATTTATCGAGTGATTAGAAAGATGGAAGTGCTCAGCAACTGGTTTCTTTGTTTTGTGATTTCTGATATCAGCTCTGTGTTCATTTATTCTTTTGTGCAGGGATTGTCCTGTTTGTCCAATGTATAAGGTGTTGGGGCATTTCTGGCACATGATGGCATAGACCACGTTAGTAGATGAGCCGGTACATGAACCTTGGATGGAGTAGCAGGCTTGATGAGGACCTATGATGGTATCTGTTGTGCAGATATGTGGGCAGACTTGGCAGCGTGGTTTGTTGCAGGGGTGTGTGCCTTCTTTAATGTTTCTGTTGTTAGATCTGTAGTTGCCGGTGAGCATCTGTTTAAGATTGGGTGGCTGTGTGTAGGCAAGGAGAGGTCTGACTCCCAAGGCTCGAGAGAGAGCGGGATCATCTTTTAGAAGAGGCTGTAGGTCCTTAATGATCTGTTGCAGAGGTCTGACTTGGGGGTTGTATGTGGTGACTAGTGGTGTTTTGTTGCTTTCTTTCTTTGCGGATGATACCAAACTGGGGGGAACGGTAGACACCCTAGAGGGCAGAGACAGGATTCAGGGAGACCTAGACAAACTGGAGCAGTGGGCCAAGAGGAATCTCATGAGGTTCAACAAGGATAAGTGTAAAATCCTGCACTTGGGACGAAAAAACCCCATGTACTGCTACAGGCTGGGGAGTGATCAGCTAAATAGCAGCACTGGAGAAAAGGACCTGGGAGTCATGGTGGATGGGAAGCTGGATATGAGTCAGCAGTGTGCTCTTGCTGCCAAAAAGGCCAATGGCATACTGGGCTGCATCAGAAGAAGTGTTGCCAGCAGATCGAGGGATGTGATCATTCCCCTCTATTCTGCACTAGTGAGGCCACATCTGGAATACTGTGTCCAGTTTTGGGCTCCCCACTACAAAAAGGACATGGACAAATTAGAGAGAGTCCAGAGGAGGGCAACCAAAATGATCAAAGGGCTGGAGCACAAGCCCTATGAAGAAAGACTGAAGGAACTAGGCTTATTTAGCCTGCAGAAGAGAAGACTGAGGGGGGATTTGATAGCAACCTTCAACTACTTGAAGGGTTGCTCCAAGGAGGAGGGAGCTCGACTGTTCTCGGTAGTAACAGAGGGCAGAACGAGAAGCAATGGTTTCAAGTTACAGCTGGGGCGGTCCAGGCTGGATATTAGGAAAAACTTCCTTACTAGGCGAGTGGTGAAGCAGTGGAATAAGTTGCCTAGGGAGGTGGTGGAATCTCCATCTCTGGAGGTGTTCAAGTCCCAGCTGGACAAAACACTGACTGGGATGATCTAATGGGAGTGGTCCTGCTTCTTTTGGCAGGGGGTTGGACTAGATGACCTTGTGGGGTCCCTTCCAACCCTATGATTCTATGATTCTTGGGCCTGTCCTGTAGTAGATGACTTCAGGGAACCCATCTAGCTCTGTCAATTTGTTTTCTTACTTCCCTAGCTAGGTACTGTAGTTTCAAGAATGCTTGTTAAAGATCCTCAAGATGTCTGTCTCTTTCTGAGGGATCAGAGCAAATACGGTTATATCTTAGGGCTTGGCTGTAGACACTGGATCGTGTGGTGTATTTAGGATGGAAGCTCGAAGGATGTAGGTAACTACACCGATCAGTAGGTTTTTGGTACAGAGTGGTGATGATGTGTCTATCCCTGATTTGTACTGCAGTGTCAAGAAAGTGGATCTCCTGTGTGGAGTGTTCCAGGCTCAATTTGATGGTGGAGTGGAAATTGTTGAAATCTCTGTGAAAATCTTCAAGAGCATCCCTGCCATGGGTCCAGATGATAAAGATGTCATCAGTGTAGCGTAGGTAAAGAAGAGGTGTTTTGGGATGAGACTTGAGGAAACGTTGTTCTAAGTCGCCCATAAAGATGTTGGCATATTGTGGGGCCATGAGGGTGCCCATAGCAGTGTCACTGACTTGGAGGTATAAATTATTCTCAAATCTGAAGTGGTTGTGGGTGAGTACAAAGTCACAAAGTTCAGTCACAAGCTGTGCTGTGGCATCATCTGGGATCTTTTGTTCTTCTAATAGCTTGTAATTCATCCTTGTGTGGGATGTTGGTGTAAAGAGCTTCTACATCCATAGTGGCCAGAATGGTGTTTTCTGGAAGCTCACCAATAGACTGGATTTTCCTCAGGAAGTCCGTGGTATCTTGAAGATAGCTAGGGATGTTGATAACGTAGGGTCTGAGGAGGGAGTCCACATAGCCAGATAGGCCGGCAGTAAGAGTGCCAATGCCTGAGATGATGGGGCGTCCAGGGTTTCCCTTTTTTATGGATTTTAGGTAGTGGATAGAACGTCCCTGGCTGGGGTTCTGGTGGTGTTTCTGTCTTTATATGTTCCTGTGCTGTCTTAGGAAGTTTCTTGAGTAGGTGTCATAATTCGTTTTGGTATTCCTCAGTGGGGTCAGAGGAAAGTGGTTTGTAGAATGTTGTCTTGGACAGTTGTTTATAAGCCTCCTGATCATAATCCAATTTATTCATAATGACAACTGCACCTCCTTTGTCAGCCTCGTTAATGATAATGTCAGAGTTGTTTCTGAGGCTGTGGATGGCATTGCGTTTGCAAGGCTGAGGTTATGATGTAAAGGATGTTGTTTGTCCACAGTTTCAGTCTTGGCACAACGGCGGAAACAATCAATGTAGAAGTCTAGTCTCTTGTTTCGACCCTCTGGAGGAGTCCACAAAGAATATTTCTTCTTATGAAAGCTCGTGCGAAAAATAAATCTGTTAGTCTTTAAGTGCCACACGACTCTGGTTTTTTTGCTGGACTAGACTAACATGGCTGCCCCTTTGGAAATTGACAGGAAGACCAGGCTGCCTCCATTCATATTTGGATCAGTCCCTCCCTGTCCCTGCAAGCCTGAGGGCTAGAAATGTAATGTCTGGGGTCAATGAAACTTTGGATTCTTCACAGTTCAATTGTTTAGGTCCCTCGCCCACTGCAGAACATTTCCTATTCACTTATCGATCAGAGGCTATGTGGAATTTCCGTGGCCTTTATTTAGCAACGCTCAGGCACACCACAAATGCTTCAGGTCAGAATACCTTTTCCATCACCACTCTGGGGGAGCTGATGTAGGCAAAAGGTAGTTACCCGATTAGGGATTTTCCTAGGACACTCAAATGGAGGGTGACACGTTACCAAGTGTGGAAAATGGGTGGTAGGAGGTGGCGAGTAATAAGTGCCTGTATAAGGAAAAGCAACAAATATTGGAACTGTCCCTATAAAATCAGGACATTTGGTTACCATCATGTCCTCACTACCCTAAAAAGCTTCACAGGATCTGTAATAACCATCAGTGGGCCAGTCCTTGGGTTCTGCATCTCAAAAAGATGAAACCTCCAGGCCACTTTTTTGAGCTAGTGACCGCAAAGGAACATCACCACCCACTGAGGAGGGGGCAGGAGCTTTTGGCTCCCCACTTTCCTGCTCCCTGTGCTATCATTTACACCTCTGCAAAAAATAAAAATAAAAGTAAAAGTAAAGGCACCAAGCATGGTCCAACTTGCACAGCAATGAACTGAGTTTAAAAAAATCCATATTTCTCTCTGTATTTTTGGGGCACAAGCTCGGCTTGTATGAATCACATTCACATTCCTGGCTACAGTAGGAAACAGGGTAGTGGAGGAAGATCCCCCAGATCACCAGAATGCACCCATTCATCTCTGGAGGAAAGAGGGCCAAAGGAGATGGATTCAGGGGTTTGGACACGGCTGTATTACATCATTTTTGGAAGCATGTATCTCTTGCTGGATTGAGGAATGAGTCCCTAGAGATCTAAGCGGTGGTCAGTTCTGTCTCAGTGCCTGTGTATATTCCATATTGCGCACACTCCCGCTATTTGACAAAGAAACATGGGGGGTGATCCTGGGAGCTGCTGAGCGCTCTCACATGCCACTGATGCCAGCAGGACCCCAGCACTCTGCGGGATCTGTTTTTCATTATTTTGCTGCTGTTGTTGTTGGACTTATTCTGTTTACAGAAAAACCTGCGCTCTCCATAGAAACCCCCGGAACAGGACCTGAATTTAGATCTCCCCCAATGCAGTCTGAGGCACTTACTGGGGAAATTCTCCTCTTACTGGAACCCTGAATTATTCATGTTTCCTTGGATAAACAGCTTTGCCTGTACTCTGAAGCTGACATCTCTGGGCTCTTTTCAACTATTCAGCATTAACAGAATATAACAACAGGCATTTTTTCACAAAGCTCTTTACAATGATAGCGAGGTTTCCCAGAAGGGAAACTGAGCCACAGAGAAGTGAAGCATCTTGCCCCAAATCTCACACACACTCCAGGCATACAGCCCTATGTACCTGGTGCCCACTACTGTGCACTAACCCCTAGACCGTGTTACCTTCCTTAGAAGTCTGCACGGGAGTGGCCACTGGTTCAAAGCTCTGTATGTCTTCCTTGCCCAGCCCGTTCCCAGCAAGTCTTTGGTTTGCCCTGTCTAGAATACTCTGGGTGCACGTTGTGCTCGCTCACTGATTCAGCCCCACATTTCCTCCCTGCAAAGACTGAAGGAAGGGAAATTTAAAGCCCAGAAAATGCTGGTCCTGATGTTTCGTAGTCATACTCTGGGAGCAGAGGAGCAGGAGGCTGAAGCTTGGGGAAGTCTCTCTGTAAGGACGTCTGCAGTCGGGGCAAAACTCCCTGAGCTGCAGGTGAATCATATCTTGATTGCCGCGAACCACCCAGGTTTCAGGTCTGGCAGGGACCACCCAGCCCTTGATCCATTCAGGGTCAGCATATGGAGTCACCGGCAGGCCACTGAGTCGGACTCTTTCCAGATGAGACCTTAATGTCCAGGACTCTTGACTGGCTCTGTGCAAATGTCTGTGGGGAGTCTCAGCTGCCCATTCTTTGTCAGCAAAGGCCCTTGCTAAAATTCTGCCAGCCTACTCAAGAGAGGCACCGATTCCCCCTATCCCTCGACTTGGCTCCTGTTAGGGCTATGGGGCTCCAAGTTATCCCTTCACATTGCTTTGGTGGCGTGGAGCACGTTGCAACAAGCTGTTTCTGGGAACTATTTTGCAGGGTGGGTAACTCCTGTGACCTCTGCAAGTCAAGCCCTAGAAAGCCACAGGCGCCCAACTGAGTCCTGTGCTGCAACACACCTGGGCCCCCTGCATTGCCAGCCACAGGCACTCAGTCTCTTTTCAGGAAGGCATGATACATTTTCCATGAAAGAAGGATCTTGATGAGTTTATTGGTTCGGGTGGGATCCTTCCCTCTTCTGTTATGAGCATGAGAAAGCATTTTGTGAAAATGAAGAGAATCTTACGGCATCACAGAGTTTATTGCTGCTAAGGGAGACATTTTAGGGACCCTGACCCTCCCCACTAAAATACTGATGTGTTACCACTGATGCTTGGCTAAATTTTTCCTCCCACAGACATGGGGCTGTGAGCCAGTCAGCTGCCACCCAGAGCTGGCTGCATTTCAGAAGCATGTAGGCCAGGAGTGTCAAACTCAAATCACCACAACGGCCGCATGGGACTAGTGTCTTAAGCCAAGGGCCGCACCACACACGAGGACTTGTATGGTAGCCTAATGGCCACACCACTGAAACCTTCTCATACAACGGTATTGCAAATATTGATAGCAATAGTGTCACTGCAGACTACAAGAAATAACTTTAGAGGCTGCATTCGGCCCTCAGGATGCCAGTGTGACATCCCTGATTGTAGGTCCACCGTTTGTGACAAGCTAAGGATGGAGCAGTTCAAAATACAAGGGTCAGTGTGCCCCAGATGATTAGCATTACAAATTTTCATGCTACTCTTTGACTGTCCAAGCAACGCCACAGAAGCCAGGCCCTCCGCATTCATTTCTGATATATGCTACCCTGAGAGGAAAACCTGTGTCAATGGCAAGGTCCCAGCGCCTTCAGTGAGGATCCATATGCAAGTAACTGATGGGACAATTTGGCCCTAAGTGTCTTCCTATCTTCCTTGTCTCTTCACCATGTGCCACACGCCCAAATGCAGCAGAGGGAAAAATCAAAACAAAACGTCCAAGCCAACTCTTGACTCCAAAAAGGGAGACGAACCAGAGACTTCACCCAGGATTTCATAATTGATATTGATTTTATGTGGCCCGTGATCAGATATGACAGTGTCAGACAAACAGGCAGTTGTGTATGGAGACAGCGGAACAGACAAGCAGCTATCTCTGGAAGGTAGCTAGACAGACCCAGTCAATATGCACTAGAATTATCTAATGTGTTTTGTGTAATTTTTGCTCACCGGCACCATTTCTACAGTCACAGCAGGGCTCTACCTAAGGCTCAGATAGGCTCTCAAACATTTTACCTCATTTTCTCAATTCCCCAGGGGCTCCCCCACAAAACTCTACTCTGGGGGTGGGGGAGTTAGTTGTCTGCATTTTTTAATTTCCTACCAATCCACGAGCTCTTTAAAAAAAAAACCTTCTCTTCTTTAAAGCTTTCAGGGCTAGCAGTTAAAAAATAACATTTGAAACAAACGCCCTTGGCACTTCATAGATTCCAATGCTAGAAGGATCATTACAATCAAAAACACAGACCTCCCGAGTGGCACAGATCAGAGACCCTTGCTCAGTAAACGCACTGTGCCATTTCACGTTTAGTGAGTGGATCGTGCAAATCTAACATGCTTCTCACTATCCGTGAGCTTCTTCGGAGGGACCATGGACATCAGCGAAGCCTGAGTGTTGTTTGTGGTTTGTTTCACAGAGGCAATGGGGCACGTGTTATAGAGAGGAAGCATGGGTTAGAACAGTGTTTCTCAACATTTTTGGGTGGACAACGCCTTTTTTGAAGTCAAACATTTTCAAGGAATCCAGTGGCACTTTTAAAGACTAATAAATATTCCTGTTAGTCTTTAAAAGTGGCACAGGACTCCTCATTTGTTTTGCTGAACTAGATGAACACAGCTACCCCTTTGAAACATTCTCATGACTCCCTTAGGGTAAAGCGTGTGTGTGTGAGCATATAGATCAGAAAACCATCTAATCTAGCCTGTGACTCAGTCTCCACAAGGGTGATAGTTTACCAGAGTACTGGGAGGATAAAATCTAGCAATAATTGTACAGCACTCAAACACCATGGTGATGTGGACCACAAGCTAATGCAGATACCAACTGCTATTCTGAGGCTGATTTATAGGGGAAGTTGAGTGTCACTTCTCAGGCAGATCAGTGAGTACAGATAGCTCCTCTTGCTGGAGGGAATATAATCTGCTTGATTTAGCTAGTGGATCCCCTTTGTACTTGCTTTCCAGTTCCCCCACAAGATTTCAAACAATCAACTGGAAATATTTGCAGAACATTTGCTAACATTTCTAGTCCAGTATTTTCAAACTTTTTTGGGGGTACACAGTTGAAAAAAATCATTTACATCTGCAACTCAACAACTATATCTTTGAACAAGTTCAAAGGGGTAGCCGTGTTAGTCTAGTCCAGCAAAACAACAAGGAGTCCTGTGGCACTTTTAAAGACTAACAAATTTATTTATTGCAAGAGATTTTATGGGAGAAAATCCCACTTTGTCATACACTTCGAAGCACCTAACGAAGTGGGATTTTCTCCCACAAAAGCTCATGCAATAAATAAATTTGTTAGTCTTTAAAAGTGCCATCAGACTCCTTGTTTGTTTTATCTTTGAGCAATGGATTCCAGTCTTACATCAGTGGTAAAAGGGGGCTCCGCAACCCAGTACCTGAGAGTCTGAGACCCAGTACTAGGTCCTGACCCGTAGTTTGAAAACCAGTGTTCTACTGTCTCGTTTTCTCCCCCTGGATCTGAGGCACCAATTACACGGATTCAGCACTAGAGGGAAGCACGACACCAAATATAACAGAAAAGACCTTTGTACTTGTAACATCAAGCTCACAGGGCTGAGCTAGGCAGAGACCATCCTTCCCTCCAGGGCAAGTGGCAACGGCCCCCACATCTTCTCTCCCCCATGCATCCCTTCCTGAAAATCTCAGGAAACCTTCCATGAAGGAGCAAGGCCAAGAAAGACACTATAACGAGATAACCATCACCGCTGCTTGGTGTTTAGATGACTGTACGATCAGTATCTAACATAGACTCCACTAGGGAGGGAAGATCTACTCCCTTGCAAAGAGGGGGAAACTGAGGCACACAGGTGGCATGACTTGCTCAAGGGAGCCAGGATGTCTTCAGACACTCTTATCATAGCAGCTGTACATGTTCCTAGAAAGATTATACCTCAGAGGTTCCTCCTCCCTCCTCCTATTAGAGATCTCTAGGCCAAACCTCTATCTACTAAACCACTAACAGTGACCCTGCTCTGAGCTCACGTGTCTCTGAGCGAACACCACAGCCGGTCCTGCTGACCAGCACCGTCTCTTTGTCATCCTGTGCTCTGTCTCTTGTCCTGTGCTTCGACTGGAAGCTCTCTGGGGCAGACACCATTTGTTCTGTTTGTACAGCACCTAGCACCACCAGTCCCTGGCTCCTAGTGTGATGACATCCAAATCAACAATAATTACAACAACTAAAACCCTTTGTGCCCTCCCAGTGTGATGGGGAAGTATTGTTACTCTGTTTTAGAGGTGAGGAATTGCACACAAAAAAATTACCACCCAAATTTTGGCCTCTGATTTGCGCCGCCCAAGTTCAGCTCCTCTCGGGCTTTCGCAGCATCAGGGCTGGGCATGTAGAGTTCCTATTGTCTTCAGCTTGCTTGGGTACACATGGCACCTCTGAACAGCGGATGCGGCGCAGAAGATATCTCAAGCGGGACATACAAAAATCTGGGGCCCCTTCTGGAAAACATGACCCTGAGTGACGTCCGCAAGCACCCACAGCTGAGTCAGTGGCAAAGCAGGACACAGAATCAGAGAAACCAGTTTCTGGCTCTAACCATGAAACCTATAGGCTGTGTTCAGATGACAGTTTTATTTTGAAACAACAGGTGTTGTTTCGAAATAAAAATTCTTATGTCCACACGACGTACTGTGTCCACACGACGGTTGTTTTGAAACAGCGGCGTTCGGACACGTTGTTTCAAAACAACAGCATTGTTTTGAAACAACTGTTTTGAAACAACACATCCGAATGGCCTTATTTCAAAATAACCATTTCAAAATAACAGCCGTTTCAATAGCAGGCTTTCGCTTAATTCGAATTAACATTTTCTTAATTCGAATTAACTTATTTCAAAATAACTCATTTTGAATAACTTATTTCGAAATAACAGTTTATGTGTGAACATAGCCATGGTGTGTAACACTGACAGAGAGAAGAAAACATAGCCTTTTGGTGGGACACAAAATCACCAATGCACAATGCCGCCCATCCACAAGAGAAACCAGGGCCAGTTCTAGGGCCGAGCAAGCAGAGCTCTCACCCTGGCCGCCAGCTTCCATGGAGGGGGCTTTTTAATTTTTACTTTACTCCACTCTGATCACCCAGCCACTTTGCTCCACTGCGGTTGGTTTATTTTTTTACCCACTCACCCCGGACACCAAAAATGTTGGCAAAATGGGTTGGGCCATTCTGGAGAGAGGTCAATGATCTCTCTAGTACCCAGCGGCTCTTCTCTGTAGACGACAGGCTGCGATAGAGAGAAACATTCCCCTACAGCTCAGAGTGCCACACGCAGCCAGCCCGTGCGACCAGATAAATGCTAGTAAGACCACACCAAGCAGTAATTCCCTCCCACACACATGATTACAATCGGAGAGAGTCTGGTAGCCTCCATGGACTCCCCCGTGACAACACTGGTCACCAGCACTAGGCAGAAGCGTCCTGCTTCAGTTAAGAAGAGATATCTCCCACCGCAGGCCTACCCCAGGACACTCCCCATTTCTGTCTATACCTACGATGGTCAGCCCTCTTCCTTCCATTGTCTCTGCCAGGATGGCCAGACTCCCCATCATACTCCCAGCTGCAGATCTCTCAGCCAACACCAAAGGTCTTAAAGGGCTCATTTTCAAGGGGCAGATCTGTAACTATGTGGGCGTGAATGGACCTTTGCCTGGGGTGCACCAGAGCAGCTCAATAGAGCCAGTCTAATAAATGGCATGTTTCGCGGCACCGGCCCCAAGTGCCGCTAACTGCAAGGGGTGCATTGCAATTGGAACATGCCCTGGGCGCTGAAACAGAGCATTACAGCTCCATCAAGGGGATGGACAAAGATCTGGGTCAGCACTGTCTCTAGGGAAACAGCTCTGGGAGGTTCGGACACATGTATGCGAGCCAGGCACTTCCTCTGACCTCTCCTTGACTTCACTCAGTGGACCCAGACCTGGGATTCACAGCTCATCTAACAGATTGGTGAAACAGCGTGCTAAGCTTAGCCCAGGGTCAACAGCAGGATCAGCAGCCCCGGAGCTCCCCTGGAGGTCCCACACCCCAGCACAGACCCAGCGTCACCCTGCTTAGCTTGGGAGACCTCAGCTTGGTGGCGTTGGCCTGACTGATGCCATCTAATCAATCCTCAGCTTGCATCTAGTTCCCCCATCATAGTGTGAGTCTTACCTGGAGGTCGTCTTCTGGGACACAGCCCTGGGAGGCAGCAAGGGCAGGCGGCTCGGCAACGGAGGGGCTATGAGGGACAGGGTCTTGGTCTCCAGAAGGTGGCGTTTCGCCGGGAGAGGGGGCAACGGTGGCTTCCCCTTCCCATCAGCAAATGCCGGCTTGTCTCTGGTGGATAGAGCAGTGGGTGATGGAGGGGAGACATCAGGTGGGGAAGGCACTTCGGGGCAGCCAGTGACAGGGGGCAACAGTTCAGCAGAAATCGAAGATGATGTGGAGGAGAACTTGACTGGTGGGCGACAGCCTAGTCGAGGGGGAATGGGTGGAGGCACTGGGCTGAGGCCGGCAGGGCTGTCCAGCTCTGGCAAAAGAGAGGACTTTCCACCAGCTGGCATGGCTGAGTCCCCTTTGATCTCCAACTCAGCTTGGGGGGTCCCAGCCTCCCTGCTGACCCGGAAAATGTTGCGTTTCAAGGGAACTGGCCACCTCACTGCCTCCTCCATGGCAGGTGGAGTCTCTGCAAAGGCCTTCTGCAGGCCAGACAGGATGCGCTTCCGATGGCCAGGCAGCACCACCCCAATCCGGGTCAGCGCCTCGTCCGTCAGATTCTTGCAGTCCGACACCCTCCGCAGGTCGTTTTTCTCAAAGCTTTCCAAGTACTGGTCCAGGTGAAGGGCTCTGAGCCATTCAGCCACGGGCAGGGATGCGCCTTCTTCCATCGTGGCACAAGGAGCACAAGCCGAGAAGACGGGTCACCCTCTACTTCAGTTCATTTCTCCGCCACCTAGCGAGGTTCAAAACGGTGTCTGCACCTGGAGAAAAACAATCACAGAGCGCCTCAGAATGTGCTGGGTCTGACATTAGCTGGTCACAGAAAGAGGCTAAATCTCCAACCTACCACCCAAGCATCTGAGGAAGTGGGATCTTCTCCCACGAAAGCTCATGCAAAAAATAAATCTGTTAGTCTTAAAGTGCCACACAACTGCTTGTTGTTTTTTTACTGGACTAGACTAACACGGCTATCCCTTTGGAAACTAACAGGCATCAGTCACTCCCAGAGGCTCAGCCCTTTGTTGTTCACAAAGCATCCCACTGAAAGCTCAGGATATCATCCTGTTTTACAGAGGGGAAAACTGAGACTCCGAGACACTAAGAGCAATATGTTCCTGACACGGGCTAGATCAATGTGGGCTGATTTTCAGAGGGACCATTCTAGTCTATCCAGGTTCCTGACCTAGTCTCATGACCACAGAAACCAAGCTCTGTAAGCCCTCACAAACAACCCAGATGTCACCAGGAGAGGGGACCGTCGGCACCTCTGAGAAAATCAAGCTGCTCATTCAGGTTCCCAAGCGCAACTCTAGGAATCCAACTTCAAACAGCCAAATTTTAAACAAATCTAGTGGCTTGTCCCAAAGTCAGCCAGGTCTGACACCGCTTAACACACCCAGAAGACTCAAGTCACTGTGACTGTCAATTATGAACCCACAGCACAGACGGGGAAATGAGGAAGCTACCATCTTGAACTCAGCATCAGCAAAAAGCACTCTGGAGCCTGAAATAGCCTCTCCGAAGGGAAGTGGCAAAAACCCTCATTTGTGCATGTTATTTAAAACTCTGTGAGATGTAGGGGTATTAAAACACTGAACTGATGACACAGCGGTGCACAGACTGGAAGGAAGACTCTTACGCTAGCTGGACCAGATGACCCTGTCTGGATCTTCTATCTCAAACTCCTAATGGTCCCCGCAAGAGCACATATAAAAAAGGCAGGAAGGAGAAAATGTGGTGCATTTCAGACCAGCACAAACATCAACCACCTTAAGTGCAAAGGGATGTCTCATTCAACAGAGACAGTGCCGTGGCTAGAGGGAAACCAAAAGCGCTGCACAGTCCTAGTGGAGCGAGTGCCACAGCTCCATGGAAAGCCAGATGGGGTAGTCGCATGGGCCACCACTTCTCAGACTGAGCCCTAGTCCAATGGTTCCCAAACATCTTCTCTGCTGTGGCACACCTTGCTACCTTTAATTAATTTGAGGCACACCACCGTATAGTTTCTAAATGAACTCATGAATATTTATGAGCCAATGAGCCTATCCAGAGTTCTTAAGCAGTTTTTCAAAAAATTGTGTGGAGCACCTGCTCAGGCCTGATGGCACACCTGTGTGCTGTGGCACACTGCTTGGGAAACACTGCGGTCTACACTTGGGGCTTTTTCGACGGTAGTCAACCACCATTTACAGAAGGAACATAAAATTCCTTGAATAAACAGCGGCAACTTGCTTAGCCACTATTACACATTAGGGGAAAGTCGACCGCAAATCATTTGCAGTCAGCTTTCCCTATGCCCCCTGATCTCCAGGACTTCCAGGGTCGGCTTCCGGGAGTGGTGTTGTGAGTTCACACTCACCGTGATCCACTCCCAGAAGCCTGAACTGATGGCGGCGAATTTGCCACCATCAGTATAGACGTACCCTGAGAAACCCTCCTTTAGCTCTGGCTGCTTGCTCTCAATTCCAAGTCCTGGCTGACCCCAGAGCTGTTACAGGGTCAGAAGCAATGTGGCTCCCACCCAACCCGTGCTGTCTGATGAGTGATAGCCCGTTTCCACACAGACCCCCACCCTTCAAGGATCTGGCAGGGGACTGGTGATGCCTGCTTGGAACAGGATTGGGAGGCAAAAGGGGACTGGGAAAGGCACCACAGGCCCCCCAACACTTACCATCGGAGTTACAGTTCTGACAGGTAGCAGGAGAGAAAGCATAAAGGGGTTTATTTGAAATTTTGACAAGAGGCAGCAGAGGCTGACAGGAAGCACGTATGGTCAACTCAGTAAGGAAGGAGAGGTGACAAGTACATTGAAGAATGACTGTAAAGCGCCCTGATGGAGGGGTGCCTGCAGAAGGGTTCAAGGAGCAAGGTGACATGGTCAAAGTGGCAGGCTCGGAAGATGACCTGTGTGTTGACATCCTGCATGGAGGCAAACGGCGCCATGCTGTATTTGTCCAGGCCGGAGAGGACATTGTGGTAATCAAAGTGCGTGATGATGGAGCCTGGAGAACAATTTGGCCGTGTTAGTCTGTGTACAACAAAAACAAGAGTCCTGTGACACCTTAAAGGCTGAAAAATTTCTTTGGGCATAAGTTTTACAGGATTGTGGTTGTTTCAGAGAAAAGGAAGCCATATGGAGCAGAGCGGTTGATCTGTGAGATGGCAGCACAGGGGACTGGTTTCGAATTTTTGTTCATGGATGAGATTGTCCAGAAACCAGGTGTCAAGGGAAAAGAAAAGTCATGTTTTCTCATCATCCCCAGAGAAGAGGAGACTCATTAGTGCCTGGAGCACAGCGGCTATATGATGAGGTGACTGAGGATGAATGAGTTCCATCAGGCACTCCAGCATCCCGCTGCAATACAAGACAAGAAGAATCCTCCTTCGTATTTTAGCTACAGGGTATGCCTCATGAACAATCAATGTTGGATCAGATAACTGGTTTAGTTTAAACCCACAATCCATTCTTCAATTGGCTAAAAGATGATCTGTTCTAAGCGGCTCTCAGCATCTCAGAATTGCAGCCACCTCTGGTGTGGCTCCCAAACGGTGCATCACAACACTGTGAAACAGTGAGGGCAAAATTTTGGCCAAGGACACCAGGACAAAATCTCCACCTTGTTCATGTCTTCATGGAGCAGACAGGGCTGAGGTTCTTAAGGCTGCATCCTGCTCTAACACTGAGTTGACCATGCTAAGATTTTATCATTTAGTTGCCAGGAGTTTAAGATATTTCGAACCAAAACTTGAGCAGGTGAGCTGTCCCTCAGATCCGCTGTAAGCAAGAGCATGTTGTAAGGCAAGAAGGAAGGATTTGCTGTTTACTTTATGACCTGATCCTATGTTTTACACCCCCTTGCATTTAGTTTCATTCCTTTCTGTAAGTTCACCCATCTTCGAAGCATCTGAGGAAGTGGGATCTTCTCCCACGAAAGCTCATGCAAAAAATAAATCTGTTAGTCTTAAAGTGCCACACAACTGCTTGTTGTTTTTAAGAAGGAAGGAACCATTGGTAACTTTCTCATGCTTTGCTCCTAGACTGGGGAATTCTCACTGTAGTTTTTCAGGGAACCAGAACAAAACAATCAGGTTGAGTTGCCTGGGGCTGAACTTCCACCCCTATTTTAAGTGTCTAAGTGGGATTTCTCTGAAGCTCATGTGATCAATAAATTTGTTTGTCTTTAAAAGTGTCACAGGATTTCTTGTTTGCCCTATTATCTGCATTTCTGCAGAGAGAAATAGTTCCCTTATGCAACTCACTCCCTGGATCTGACAGAGGTTAGAATAGTGGAGGTTAATTTTCCTCTTGCAGGCGCATAACTCAATTACAGGAGGTAACCCACCATAAAACTCAGCAAGAAGAGAACCAAGACACCGTGTTCTCTCAGTTGATGCTCCTGTTGGCAGGATAGGAGCAATCTGTTACTCCAGATTTTCCATCCCGGCTTAGATTATTGATCCATCGCGGCTGTAAAACAAAGCCTTGGCTGGGATGATCTAGTTGGGATCGATTCTGCTTTGAGCACGGGGTTGGACAAATGACCTCCTGAGGTCCCTCCCAACCCTCATCTTCTGTGATAATCCACCCCGCTGCAATGGCTTCAGAGAAAGGCAAGAAAATGGAAATCTCTTAACATTCCCACCTAACTATGCCATGCCGGATCATAAGAGGACATGCTCTCACTCAACTCCCCTGTAGGCCTATATCTCACGCACCAACGTGTGAGATTCAATGACACCAGCTAGCTTAGCTTGCATGGCTACACATGTTCGAGCAGCAGTTGAAAACAATCAGGACCAGAGACCATGCACAGTTACACCACTAGCAAACATGAGCAACTCCACTGAAATCCATGGAGTGGAGTGACTCCACGTTTGTACCATCATGACTGGGAACCAAATTTGGCCTTGATGACTGAATTATATCTCCAGGTTTAAAGGGCTGATTGAAGGAAAGTACAAGATTATTTCACAGTTCAAAATGATTTGGACAAGCTGTGAAACGGCCTGCGGTAAACAGAATGAAATTCAATGAAGACAAGTGCAGAGTACTTCACTTAGGAAAAAACAATCCATTGCACATATTCAAAATGGGCAATGAGTACCTAGGAGGACGTACTGTGGAAAGGGATCTGGGTGTCATAGTGGCCCACAAGCTAAATATGAGTCAATTGTGTAACGCTGTTGTGAAAAAAGCAAACTCCATTCTGGGATGTATTAACGAGAGTACTGTAAGCAGAACATGAGAAGAAATTCTTCCGCTCTACTCTACACTGATTAGGCCTCACCTGGAGTATTGTATCCAGTTC
This sequence comes from Podocnemis expansa, assembly GCA_007922195.1. Taxonomy (NCBI): domain Eukaryota; kingdom Metazoa; phylum Chordata; order Testudines; family Podocnemididae; genus Podocnemis; species Podocnemis expansa. The sequence goes on along the minus strand of ML682063.1, from coordinate 884,409 downwards.
TGGACACCTCATTTCAGGAAAAATGTGGACAAACTGGAGAAAGTCCAGAGAAGAACAACATGAATGATTAGAGGTCTGGAACACTTGACTTATGAGGGAAGAGTGAAAGAGCTGGGTTTGTTTAGTCTAGAAAAGAGGAGCCTGAGAGGGGACATGATAACAGCTTTCAAGTATTCAAACGGTTGTCACAAGGAAGAGGGAGAAAAATCGTTCTTCTTAACCACAGATGACAGGACAAGAAGCAATGGGCTTAAATTACAAGAGGCTTAGCTTGGACATTAGAAAGAAATTCCTAACTGTCAGGTTGATTAATCACTGGAGTAAGTTGTCTAAGCAGGTTGTGGGATCTCCATCATTGGAAGGGTTCAAGAACAGGTTAGAAAACCACCCATCCGGGATATTTTAAGAGGGTTCTTGTTCCTCCCATGAGTGCAGGGGACTGGATTCAACAACCTCTTCAGTTTCCCTCCAGTTTCTATGATTCTACGATTCAATACCACTCCCCCGTCTCTGCCTCCAAAAGGAATCCCAAAGTGCACGTCCCCCCACTGGAGACCCTAAAACTCCATGTGATATGGGCAACAGTAGAGTGCATGGCAGGGCTAATTAAACCAAAAAAGCAGAATTCACATTTTTCAGTAGGAGCAGAGCTAGGCCACTTCTGAGAGTGTCCGCATCTCTATCTTACTTGGGAAAAAAGAGCCAGCTGCAGGGGGATAGAAGTCTGTGACCAGCCCCGAAGCTGTGAGAACTACAAAAGATAGGGACAAAAAGGCGAGATACGGAAGGGAAATGGGCTTGTACCAAACGGACAGGATCACTCTGAACTGACTAGTGTGGCCACTGGCTATTCCACAATCAAAGACCTCTGCTAACTACCATTGGCGTTAGTGAATCACACACAGTCAGGAGTCCAAGAGCGGCACAAGTCTTTTCACACGCACAGGCTCTTGGAAAATTGTAAGATCTGGAAGTTTCAGGGCACCTGGGTGAAACCTTAATGGCACCAGAGTTAAATCTATATGGAGCAGGGTTCAAATTCCTTACGTAAATCGGCTGACTCAAAGAAATCAATCTCAAAGATAGAATGTCTCAGACAGGATGGACTTTGATTTCCTAGGTACTTTTTCACTCTGAATGGAGCCATCATTACAGAATTCAGACAGATTTTTAACTCTCTCCTTCAGGGAATTTCTTGTTTCATTTGGGTGCCACAAATATCCCAGTCCCAACAGGTGCCAACTTGAAATGTCATAGCGGAAAGGAAAAGCCTGACCATAAGAGTCACTTCTAGATCAGGTGGAGAATTCAAAACGCAAACATTTATTTGGATTGCTCATCATAGTAGCTGTATTTTTCCCTGGCCAAAGGAGGTTGGATTACCCCGGAGGGACTCCATCTGGGGCTGATTGAAAATCTCAACAAAATTGGTTTTTGATGAAAATTGGGTTTTCAACTAAATGACTGCAGTAGGCAGAATGTTCTCCATGGAACCCCACCCCCCTTTTTAAGGAAAAAAATGGAATTCCTAGAACCAAAATATTTTGGCCAAAACCTAAGATACTTTGATTTTGAACTGTTACCAGCAGGAGGAGGGCACACCCCCAGCCCCTATTTATTCTGGGGAATTCACTCTCTTAAACCTCTGACTCTTGACTGTTTCTAAGTGGCACAGTTAAGTGTCGCAGCTGCATCACCATCACACCATAGCAGAGATGCTTTCTACAGCTAGAGAAGGTTTTTTTTTCCCTCATCTCTCCACGTGAACCAGCCCCATGAGCAGTGGTAGCTAGCCAACGGAAGAATTCTTCCTCGCCACAACTAAAGCAGCTATGGGGTGAACCCAGGAGGTTGCACAACAATGTCCCTAATTATCAAACTAATTGACCTTGGTTGTTTGAAGGGTCACAGAGTGGGAACCCAGAGTGGAGCTGCTGTAGGAGTGGCCCAATCAAGCACAAGACTGTTTGAGTCTGTTGGAGAGCAGGAGCCTTGACGTACATCCCCACGAGAAGGGGAAACTACAACAGTGACCTGGCTGCAGGGCTGAGTCATGCAGAGGACCGACGTGGCTCATGAGAAGAAAACAGAGGCTGCACAGGAGAAACTGGCAGGGCGTGGGATTGCAGAAACTGGCCCCAGCCTTGAAAGCGTAACTTCAAAGGGACCAGGAGGAGGTGCCAGACTAGCAGTGGGTGATGCACCCTGTGACAGACACATGCACTAAACCAGCCAACAGATTTCAATTTGCATTGTATCAATCAGCAATCGATGATTTGCCAGGCTCCAGATCTGGACATCCTACCGTCCAGCTTCTAGAATGGACAGCGACCAACCCATTAAAGAGTCACAGGGTTTTCTGATGCCCAGAAAAAGGAGACAATGAAGTTACTCAACAACTGCTGCTTGCCCAACTTTGCAGCCCCAAGCAAGAGCTCGCATGCCTTTTGTGCTGGCCTTTTGCATATCGTTACCAGACATCTAGCAAAAGGAGAACATGTCCTCCTTTTTACCTTCATGTCCTCCGTCCTCCAGGCATTCTAAAAATAGGTGATTTTGTCCAGCCTTTTCCTTCTGCTGAGTATAATGTTAAAAAAAATCCCTATAATAGCCGAGTTCCTGAGCCCAGCAGAGGGATCTTCCCCCAGCAGCTGGGTATTGGAGCGGTGAACTCCGAGGCGCTCACATGTACACACGGCCCAATCGCAGCTCTGCATAAACCACTCCTCAGTAAGAAGCTGGGACTCCCACGACTACGGGTTTAGCTGGCCCAAGTCTTCTAACAGTATCTTCGTTAGCTCATGGGTAAGGAGGGGGCCTCTTAATCTCAAGGTTATGGGTTTGCGCGCCATATTAGGCATTTTAAATTTTTGGCTCGTTGCTCCCTATGAAAGGGCTAAATCAGGAAAAAAAATATAGGGACACTAATAAAATGAAGGAAAATAAAGCACAGCATAAATAAAATTACTAACAGAGTCCAATTAAGTAAAACAAATAAAGGGGCACATTCAATTTAGATCTTTTTTTTTTTAATTGTAAAATGGGCTTTTGTGGAAAATCAAAAATGAGAGGTGAATTAACTGCTTTTTTTTGCCTTTTTTTTTTTTTTTTAACTTTTCAGGTGCTTTTCAAGTTTATATTTGCAAGTTTAGCTTTAGTCTCATGAACATTAATGTCATGAAAAAACTTTCATTTAATGAAAAATCCAGCTTTTGGTAAAAGAAAACATTTTGGTATTTTTTTTATTTTAAAATCATTTAAAAAACACATGACATTGTGCAGTCTGAAGGCTGCATTCATAGAATCATAGAATCATAGGGTTGGAAGGGACCCCACAAGGTCATCTAGTCCAACCCCCTGCCAAAAAAAGCAGGACCACTCCCATTAGATCATCCCAGTCAGTGTTTTGTCCAGCTGGGACTTGAACACCTCCAGAGATGGAGATTCCACCACCTCCCTAGGCAGCTTATTCCAATGCTTCACCACTTGCCTAGTAAGGAAGTTTTTCCTAATATCCAGCCTGGACCGCCCCAGCTGTAACTTGAAACCATTGCTTCTCGTTCTGCCCTCTGTTACTACCGAGAACAGTCGAGCTCCCTCCTCCTTGGAGCAACCCTTCAAGTAGTTGAAGGTTGCTATCGAATCCCCCCTCAGTCTTCTCTTCTGCAGGCTAAATAAGCCTAGTTCCTTCAGTCTTTCTTCATAGGGCTTGTGCTCCAGCCCTTTGATCATTTTGGTTGCCCTCCTCTGGACTCTCTCTAATTTGTCCATGTCCTTTTTGTAGTGGGGAGCCCAAAACTGGACACAGTATTCCAGATGTGGCCTCACTAGTGCAGAATAGAGGGGAATGATCACATCCCTTGATCTGCTGGTAACACTTCTTCTGATGCAGCCCAGTATGCCATTGGCCTTTTTGGCAGCAAGAGCACACTGCTGACTCATATCCAGCTTCCCATCCACCATGACTCCCAGGTCCTTTTCTCCAGTGCTGCTATTTAGCTGATCACTCCCCAGCCTGTAGCAGTACATGGGGTTTTTTCGTCCCAAGTGCAGGATTTTACACTTATCCTTGTTGAACCTCATGAGATTCCTCTTGGCCCACTGCTCCAGTTTGTCTAGGTCTCCCTGAATCCTGTCTCTGCCCTCTAGGGTGTCTACCGTTCCCCCCAGTTTGGTATCATCCGCAAACTTACTAAGTGTGCAATCTATCCCATCATCCAGATCATTAATGAAAACATTGAACAGAACTGGCCCCAGGACCGACCCCTGGGGCACACCACTTGTTACTGCCTGCCAACTTGACATGGAGCCATTGATTCCTACACGCTGAAACCGTTGTTCTAGCCAGTTTTCTATCCACCTTACAGTCCATGCATCTAACCCATACTTCCTTAATTTGCCAATGAGAATGCTGTGGGAAACCGTATCAAAAGCCTTGCTAAAGTCAAGGTATATGACATCAACGGCTCTTCCCGCATCCACAAATCCAGTCATCTCATCATAGAAGGCGATTCATTAATCCTTACCCATTTTCCATGACGTAATATGGTAACAACAGTTATAGTAATACTACATTTTCTCCATGTCCTCCTTTTTGTACTTCCCTGTCCTCCTTTCCACGCTTTGGTATCTGGTAACCCTACTTTTACTGGACACAGTAAGGTGCAGAAGTGTGTTTCTACCAGCAGAGAGAGTAAGCAGGGCTCAGGGGAGGGCTAAGGATAAGGTGCTGTTTGTGGAGGAGGATGCTCCTTTCTCTGTTGAAATCCTGGCTGTCTTGAAGCCCTATTTACTTCAAAAGGCCACAATTTCATTCTCTCTAGTCTTACAAGTCCAATCGGAACTTGATAATCAGCTACTTTTAAAATATTACCAGGAAGATTCACAGATTCATCCAGTTTAATGCCAGAAGGGATCATTAGCTCATCTAATGTGACCTTCCGCCTAGCACAGGCTGGAGAACATCACCTTGTTACCTCTGCATTGGTTCCCATCATGTGTATTTGGTTAAAGCACATCTTCCCCAAAGGCAACTGGTCTTATTCTGAAGATATCCCAGGATGTAGAATCCACTGCATCCCTTTGTACTTTCTGACAGTGCTAAATCTCCCTCACAGTAAAAGATCTCTGCCTGAAAATGATGGCACATTGCATGTTGGGAATGAGCTACAGAGCCTATCCCAGGGGTTCTCAAATTAGGGATCAGGAACCCTCAAGGGGTTGGCAGGTTACTACCAGGGTGAGGGAGGTCACAAGCTGTCAGCCCCATGCGTGGCTGAGACCCAGAGCACATCAGAGCTGGGTGGCAGGAAAGTAGAAGAAGCTACTGGCCGAGTGCTCTGAAGTAAGGGTGGAATGGGACAGGTGGGAGTTGTCACTTTTTTAGGAGACTATCATCACCTGAAATATTTTTGAAGGACGCCCCAGCAAAAAGAGTTTGAGAACCCCTGGTCTATCCCATCTAGGTCACTAATTTATAGCTGGCTTGCGCTGACATTAATGGAAAGCTGTTAGCAAGGCTATATCCATATGTACATCGTTATTTCAAAATAAGTTATTTCAAAATGAGTTATTTCAAAATAAAGTCCTTATATCAAAATAAATTAATTTGAATTAAGAAAATGTTAATTCGAATTAAGGGAAAAGCTCAAAGCGAATTAGCATGGCCAAACACGGGACTTGCTATTTCACTTTAGGAGAGGGACACCATGGGAGGTGTGGCAACATGGCCCCTACCTTGGGCCATGCCCCCACCGAATATTGGCTAAAAGGAAGGCACCCTGGGAAGGAAAAGGGCAAAAGTGTTATTTCAAAATAACCATTATTTTGAAATAACAAGTCCAAACAGCATTATTTCAAAATAACCATTTCGAAATAACAGCTGTTTCGATTTAAAGAAGGTTTAAGCTATTTCGAAATGACGGCTCTTATATCGAAATGACGGAGCCCATCCTTTCGAAATAAAAGAGACATGTGGACATACCCAAGTGTTCGGTGATCGATCGCCACACAGCACTACAGCTGACACACTCGATGGCTAGAGTGCGTGTGCCCTGGAGAATGCACACGCCTCTCACCCCTCCACGTGGGAACTGCAGGGAAGAACAGATGTGTTCCCAACGCCTCTTTCCCTGCCTGGCACCATTACATTTTTACACCAGATCACCACTACACTCCCCCTCGTTATCTTTACCCATAAAGGACCAGATCATCTGCTACCCAGCTCCTGTGAAATTAGCAAAGGTACGCCAATTAACACCAACAGATTGGTGGCGTGGGCTGACTCAGGCAGGCAGTACTCTGAGCTGGCAGGACCCCCTGAATCCGGGGCCCTGGGCTGCAAGGCAGCCTCAGCTCTCAGGCTAAGAGGCGCCCCGCCAGCCGAAAGCACCACCAGCCAACGCCACCCCCCAGGGTGGGGTGTCCCGTGGCACACCCTATCCCCCTGCTGCGGATGGAGTGGCTGCCCAGTGACCAGTCCCACCCCTGTCCCGTCCATTGTCCCACCCACTCCTTTGCTGGGCATGGTGCCCCAGACCGTTTTTTTAAACAGCCCCTGCTTTTCACTACACAGGCCTCTACTCTTGTCACATCACTTCATTTTCTGCACCCATGGGGTATGTCTATTTATGCGGCTACCTGAGGCCCTGGGTAAATGGTGGCTGTGAGCATTTTTTCCTCCATTTGCCACCCAGCGATGCCAGCTCCTGCAGTTTATCTCAAGCCTCATGCTCTCGAGTGGTTTTCTGATCACCACTGCTCCTGGTGTCACATAATTACAGGGGAAAACTCAGATTTCTTTTTTAAAAAAAGGGAGTTTCCAGTTCTCAGGGTTGCAGAGTATGCTTTGAAAATGTGACTCCAGTGGGCTCTAAAAAGAACCCACAATTACATGGTAAAAAAGTCCCAGAATTCCTAAGCTAAATTCCATGATTTTCAGGGCCTGACTCCTGGTTTGTTTCAACATAAAATTTAATTATTGCACCACAATTACTTTAAACAGTCATAACTGTAAATGCATCTCTCTGGGGTGCTACACAGGCCCCCTCAAGGGCCACGGGCAACTGGATAACAGCCACTCCTCATGTCCCATTTTACCTACCTCCCCTTTGGCTCCAGCTTGTACCTTCTAATTTAATCCATTTCAGCATGGCCGCTTCCCACTGAGCTGTCCACTGCTCCAAACCTTCCTTATGGAGCTGCCTCAGCAGCCCTGCTGTGTTCTTTTAGGCGTCTCTCCTTCCCTTTGGGCCACTCTTTCACTATCTGCAAGCCTCTGGTCTAAGTTACAGGTCGTCTATTCTCTCACTATGGCTGATGTGATTGCCTGTGGCAAATGTACCAAGGAAAAGGGGATTTGGTATTTGGAAGATAAAGGCAACATGAGTCAGTGTTCAGACTGCTGAATTGGGAGTCAGAACTCCTGGATTCTCTGCCTGGTTCTCATGGAGCTCAGGCCACGCTGTGCCTCAGTTTCCCCATTGACAAAGTAGGAATACTCAAGTGGACAGCTCTACTTCACAGGAGTGTTGTGAAGATTAGCATTTACAAAAAGCTCTAATATCCTCTGACTCCAGAGTCCATATAAATATACAGTATCTACTGATGAAAATAAATAAGAAAGCACCATAGTTTTCATAGATTTTAAGGAGACAAGGGACCAGTATGAGCATCTATTCTGGCCTCCTGCACAATTCAGGCCACAGACACTCAGCCACCCACTCCTGCAATAAATCTCGAACCAATGACTGAGTTATTCAAATCCTCAGATCACGGTTTAAGGAGTTCAAGGTACAGAGAATTCACCAGCAATTGAGTCATCCCCATGCTATGGAGGAAAGTGAAAACCCCCCCAGTCCTTTGCCAATCAGCCATGGAAAATACCTTCCTAACCTCAAAAATGGGAAATCAGCTATCTGTGGCCATGTGGGTAAGACTCACTAGCCAGACAACCAGAAAAAAATCCTCTGTAGTAACTCAGAACTGACTCCACCTAACATCCCTCCCATCACAGGCCATTGGCATATTTACCACTAGTAGTCAAGAATCACTTAATTGCCAAACTAGGCTGTCCTGTCATACCAAAAGTTAGTTCAAACTGAAAAAAGCGTGGCTAGTTCGAACTAAAAAATTAGTTTGAACTAAAAAGCTGAGGTTAGTTTGAACTAACTGGGCACTGCGTGATTCAGACTAAGCAAGGTGTAGACATAGCCTAAGTTACCACAGGCTGACAGAACAGAAGTATCCAATTCAGCACAGGCCATGTTTGGATGCTAACATGCATACAGTGATTCAACACAAGCCTCAACAAACAATACATTTCTGGTCACCATGGTGATCAGTTTTCGCAGCCTGTCATCTAGCTCCACCGCAGAAATGTAACGGAGGAGCTCCCTTTGGCAACCAAAAGTAAAATTGTCGGCGCCTGGCTGGGAGCTAATTTTGTCCACCCCTGGATTAATATATGCCATCTATTACTATATGGTGGTATCTGCAATCAATACAGTCATTCCTCTGTACTCAGAGTATGTGCTTAGAGAGGGGATGAAAAAAGGGGATACGAAAGATGTACACAGAAATAACAATATTGCAGACTGCCCATTAAGTGCACCCACTCACTTCTCTTCACAGCACAAGAGCAAAGGTACACCCAGTGAAACAAAAAGGTAAAGTTGAAACTGCTCAAAGGAAATACCCATTTAACACAATGTACAGCGGGCCTGTGGAAGTCATTGCAACAAGATATTCAGAGGCCAAAAAATTAGCAGGAATCAAAACAAGGATAAGGCATTTACACGACCAACCTGCAGAGTTTCACTTGCTTGGATAATATGTTATAAGGGTTATAAAAAAAATATGCTCTGGGGGATAAACCAACTGGTCACTCTCAGATAACTGGACCAGGCAGGAGGTCCTTGTTCTAATCTGGTGTGACTACGCCAATGTGCCTAGGAACTACTCTTTTCTCTTGGACACCAAAGTTTACCCTGTTGGTAAATCGTTACTGTTCCGTGGTAGTTTTTAACTCTTACATCTGCTTGTGTTGCTTACAAGAACTAGCCTTTGAGGGAAAAACCACAGATCTGCCACATTTTTAAAAATTTCCTCCTAGAATCAGGGATGTCAAACATGTGACTTACGGGCTGAATAAAGATCTTCCATCCAGCCCGTGACTGCACTCAGAGGGACCACGATCCCTAACACAGAGAGGGCAGCCTTGCATACCCAGCACTCCACCATCCCATGAAAAGTTCCAGCTCTCGGGACATTACAGAGCACTGAGCGCTGCAAGACCACGCTCTCTCCCTAAGAAAGAGAGAACTTGAGAGTGGCATTGCAGAGCACAGGTTTACATACACAGCACTCCACAATGCTGCAAGAGAGCTACAGTATTTTGCTTTACGGTGTGTATGGCCCACTTAAAATAAATTCAAGTCAAATCCGGCCTACCCTCGCAAATGAGTTTGACACCCCTGCTCATTCAAGCCACGAGCTTGAGATGTCATTCCCAACCTCCACCAGATCAAGGAGCTTGCCTACCTTCTCTGTCTTAATTGCCACTTTTTGGGCAAATCACAGACACCCCTAACCTTCCTGCAGCCACGCTGCCCACCACACACTGTCTTCCCCACAGGGAGCATGGATGGAGCGAGACCTCTTCAAGATCACGGTGGCATCACATTGCAAGATCTCGGTGGCGGGCAGAGTAGAATAACATACCTGGCTGTGATCATAAGGGGAAAGCTTTTCTCTATCCCCTTTTTCAGCCCTCGCATGGTGGTTCCCAACCTTTTCTCTGCTGTGGCACACACACCTAGTGACCTATAATTATTTTGAGGCATGCCACCATAACTCATGAATATTCATGAGCTGTGGCATACGGAGAGAAATGCTGCCATACGTGGGATGGTAGGGGTAGAAAGGCAGTGGTGGCAAGAGAGGGGAGAGGAGGTCAGGGGTGGTTATGTGTGGTGGCAGGAGAGTATGAGGGGCACAGAGCAGGGAAGGGTGGCAAAGAAGTACAGAGAGGCCATGTGGGGAGCAGGGCAGGGGTGACAAAAGAGGAGAGGGGGATGGAGGGCAGGAGTAGCTATGTGGGGTGGCCAGGGGGAACATGTGGTCGGAGCATGCTGTGGTGCCCCCTTCATCCTGGCAGCTCCACTGCCCTCAGCACCCCATCTTCCCCCAGCAGCTCTGCTCCCCCCAGAGCCCACTGCCCCCTGACACCCACTGTCCCGGCAGCTCCAGACAAAACACTCTTCGCTCCAACACTCCCTTCTGCCAGAAGCTCTGCCACCCCCATGATCCCCCACCCACCCCCTGCGGCTCCCTGCACCCCGAAGTGGCCTCGTCCCGCCAGCAAACCCCTCCCCTCCACCAGCTGCCCGCAGAGGACCCACAACTCTGGCGACCCCCTTTCCCCACACTCCCTACTGCCCATGGCAGGCAGGGATTTCCCTAACACCCCCCCCGCATCCCTTGACTTTTGCAACACCCCCTCAGTTGTGAGCTAGTATCAGTGTTATACCAATTTAGTGAGCACCCCAACATCCCCCCCACCCACCCACACGCACCTCCTCCTACAACCCCCTGTAATTTCAAGTCCCGGGGAAGATGCTGGCAGGCATTTGCCTCCAGCGGCCCCCTCCCACCACTGCAACTTTGCTGGGCTTCCCCACCAGCTTCACTGGGGCCCCTGGCAGACCCCCGAGCCTCACCAGCTCCTGGGACAGGACCCCACCACCACCAACGACCCCTGCTGCTGGCAGACCCCACCACCACCACCACTGCTGGCGACCCCAACTAGGCTTAGATCTAGCCACCACCGGCAGTGGCCGGACCCCGCCTCACCTGCCGGATGCCCACCGGCGACCCAGTACCCCGACTGCTGCCAGATCCTGCCGGCAGACCCGGCTGGGGCCGGATCCTGTCTCCACCACCGGCAGCCCCGGGTCCTGGGTCTGCAGCCTGGGCTGGACCAGGGCTACAGGAGACCGCGCTACCCTTGGTGGCCACTCTCTGCGTCCCCACTGAGGCAGGAGCAGGTCCCAGCTAGGACTCAGGGACGCTGTCAAGGCAGCCCTGGTTCCCAGCCGGGGCCTGCTCCTTCCTCAGCAGGGCCTCCACCAGCCCTCTGCACCCCCCACAGGTCTTGCAGGGGCCCATACCAGTCCCTCATCCCAATGTCCCTTTTGCTCCCCCAAAACCCTGTTCACCCCCTTCCCCCACCCCACGCCTACTGGCAGTCAGCAGATGCAAACTGCATCTGCGGCCTGCTTTTGCTGCCCTGCACAGCCCATGTGGCTGGGCTGCGCAGAGAGGGAGATTTAAAATAAACCCAGCTCGCCAGCAGATCTAGCAGCACGCTTAAGGAGGTGTCGCGGCACACCACTTGGGAACCACTGCCCTAGCCTCCTTATGCAAAGCAGAAGCTTCTTGAAATTGAAGCTTGTGTCAGATGGAGAACACGTTTGCAGATCAGCACAGCAGCATTGCACACATCTTTCATCATACACTATCCAGCTCAAATCAAATCAAATCAAATCCTAGGGCTGGAAGGAACCTCATGAGATCATCAAGTCCAACCCCCTGGGAATTGAACCCAGGACCTTCTGCATGTTAAGCAGGGCAGCTTTTCCTGGCTTCTTTCACCAAAAGATCCCGGAAGCTCTAGGAATGAGGTTTCCTCCAGTTTTATGTCCTGTACACAAGATTTCCTCTCCCTGAGGATGAGCTTCTTCCTCCCTCGCCCAAAGTGCTGTCTGTTCCCAGTTACCAATCCCCTCCTTCTTCAAAAGGGAGCTGACCTGGGCCCTTAGGTGACCTGGCTTCTACACCCCTCTTGGCCACTGACCAGCTGGGTGACCATCCCCTGCGCCTCAGTTTCCCCATCTGTGCAATGGGTGTAACAACGCCATCCTGCTGTGCAAAGTGCTGTCTGTGGGTGAAAAGTGCTAGGAATCATTATTACCCCGCTGTTAGCCCCAGAGCCAAAAGCACCTCTGTCCCCACTGCACTACACTTCTCTCCTCCCCCAAACCGCTGCCTTTCCCCTGAGCCAAGCCCCTGACCATCCCACCTCCCTCTGCAACTTCCTGGCTTGCCAGTGGGTCAGAAACCGGCAGAGAAGAGCAAACTCACTCTAGCAATGCATGCTAGGAGGCCTGAGTGCCAGCTTGATGGCCTTCACCCAGCACCTCAAACCAGGGCAACCGCTTGCCAGAGCTCCCAGCAGGCAGTTTCCAGGGAAATGGCCGCGTATCTGAGAGTCAAAGTGCCAAGCTCAGGAACAAACAAGCTAACGTCCCAGCATGGGAAGTGCCACGTATGGGTGAACACCAACCTCCCTGAGCGCAGGCATGCAGCTCCGTCTGCCCCAGCTGAATTCAGAGGCCGGGTCCCCACTCTTTTAGAAGCCTTCCTCCACTGACTTGGGTAGCCGCTAAACTCGACCCAGGAGAGGGCACCCCCTCCTCCCACACTCCTCTGCGGGTTTCCTGCCCCGTCCCTTCCTCACACTGACACTCGGCTCAGATCCTTCCTGCGGTTCACAGAGAAGTGAAAGCTGTCAGAGCTTCTTGCACACTCGGTCCTCTCTCTTTTCAGCACGAGATGTGTCTCTCCCCAGGGCACAGACTGGAATTTGCAGAGCGATTCATAGATTTTAAGGTCAGAAGGGACCAATGCAGTCGTCTAGACCTCCAGCTCAACGCAGGCCGCAGAACTGCGTGTCCGCTCCTGCACTAGCCACCTATCCTATGAGTCCCTCCCAACATCATGATTTAAAGACTTCTAGGTAGAGAGAAACCACCAGCGAATGACCCATGTCCCATGCTACGGGGGAAGCAAAAAGCCCCAGGGTCCTGGCTAATCTGCCCTAGGGAGAATCCCCTCCTGACCCCTCATATGGCAGTCGTCGCCCCACGTACAGCTCCAGCACATGGGGCACAGGGATGGAGGGCACTACAGACTAACAGAGCCCTGCCACTATGGCTATGTCCACACTGAGTCTTTAAATCGAAATAATGCTGATTATTTCAGTTTAAAACATTGCAGGTCCACAGCAATGTTCCCTCTAAGCCGGTGATGCAGCTGAGCAACTTATGGATGCAGCTGAGCAAGTTCCTAGGCCCGGACCGGGCCCCTGAGCCACTGCCCATCAGCTCCCCAAGTGC